>BHFT01032988.1:0-23304 GCA_004320025.1 Laticauda laticaudata
GGTGGTGGGATTGGGCGTTGAGGTAGCGGTTGGTGTGTGTTTTCTTTTGGTATATGGTGTGTCCCATATATATATATATTCTTTTCTGAATTGTTAGCTTTGTTCTATATATATATATATATATATATTCTTTTCTGAACTGTTAGCTTTGTGCTTTTCTCATGTCCTTCCTTTATCTTCTGTCTTCATTTGAAATAGTAGTTCTTGTTACTGTATACTGTAAATATACAGTACATATTCTTCAAAAGTTACCAGCAGAAGAGTCTGGATGAAGACTATGGCAATTATGCTTAATACAAATGTCTCTTTCAATTTTGTCAAAATTTCATTTAGTTCATATAGCTGTTCTGTGATTGCAATCACATAAGTAGATTGTTTCCAGAACAATGTGTCTTCAATTTCATTCTTTTAGCTATCCTAAAAAGATAGCTAAAATTAATTAATTGATGTCATAGTGGAAAGTACATAATTTGGTGGTGGCCATCTTCTTCGCCCTTTTTCCTTCACCTTTTTCAACACTTATAAATTTCTCAGGGGAACTGAGTGCCCACATAACATTATAGTCAGTGTCTGATTATTAAAACTTGGAGAGAAAATGAATTTTGATTTGTTCTATTATCATTCTTGTATTGGAATAATATTCTGTATTGTACTATCCATAATTCATAATAAAATGAATGCAAAGTTGTATAGAATTCTTAAATAGCTGCCAAATTATAAATTTCAATAGCTTAGGACATCTTGATGATGAGTGTGGTATATATCTAGGAAGTTTTTATGTGATAAGATTTAAAAAAAAACAAAAAAACCTTGCATTCTTAACTCTATCAAGTTCTGGATTTTCCCTGTTACACAGATTTCACTTATCTTTAAGCAAAAGAGGATTTATATGAAGATTTTGTGGAGCTGCATCAATAAAATTCCAGACAATTTTCTCTTGGTAAGCCAATTGGTCTATCTATATTCAACCACAGGCAATCAAGTTATTGAACTATTTCCTGAATCAAAACCAGACTTTTATGAACCTGGAGGATTTGGATGGTTCAAGTGCTTATTTAACCATGGAACATACACTCCCTATCAACAACATTTTTTGCACAGCACTGATAGAGAAATATAATTTGGGGAGATTTCAAGATAAATTGTCCTATAGAAATGCAATGGATAACAAAAAAAAGTTTTTTAAAGCTTTCAATGAATCTTGATTTCTTTACCAAAATTTCTTCTTTTTCCTACTTCCTACTTAAACTTCATAAGAGCAATGCACTAAAAATTCTGTCCATTCATGTGCATTCATGATTATGTATAAGTTATACTATGCCATAATGTCCTGAATTTTTTAACATTGTGCTTTTATAAGAAGTTCCATCCTAATCTATAAAAGAGAAAGTTTTGGCTCTCCATCCCCAAATCATTTTTAAGTTGGAATGTGTTTAGAAAAATCCCTTCTTGCCTTTCAAAATTTCCTTGTATTAATTTAACTACAGAGGTTTTCATTCAGAGTTGTCTTATTTTGACTCACATGCCCTCTGTTGGTCTCTTTACAAGAAATATCAAATAAGAGTCATTGATCTTATTTTAAATAAATACCCAGGCACAATACTTATTTATAATTAATGAGTCTCTGTGCTACAGTGGTTAGAGTGCAGTATTACAAGCTACTTCTGCAGCAAGCTGCCTACAATTTGGCAATTCAAATCCCATCAGGCTCAAGGTTGACTCAGCTTCCATCCTTCCAAGGTCAGTTAAATGAGGAACCAGATTGTTGAGGTCAATAGGCTGACTCTATAAACCACTTAGAGAGGGCTGTGAAGCACTATAAAGCAGTATATAAGTCCAAGTGCTATTACTATTGCTATTATTGCATCTTCTACCTGAGCAGGAATATGATACATTTTCCCAGGTTGTTCAGTTTTGTGCCTCATTTTTATCCCCTGTGATTGATGATAATTGTCATCCCTATGATTGAAGGTTAGTGCTATTCTTGGTGACCATCACTATTATTTGAATTATTTTTATTATATTAATATTCTAATGTTATTTTGTTATTTGTTAGGTCTACTTTTTACCGATTTACTCATATCTATAATTTTAGGTGTAAGTATTTCTTTGTAGTGTTTTTGGATCTAAAGGCCATAATAAAGATTTGTTGGAGTTGTTGACACATGAGACAGTTTCCTTCCCACTGTGATCAACAGGTTTGACAACCTTTTTTTCTTTTAACAAATCAGCAGGAATGGAGGTGACACAGAAAGCCCATGCTGACACTTTGCTGCAGATGAGTTATCTAACCCTTAGAAGACAATTTATTTATTCTTATTATGTTGGACATGAAATGTTCTTTCATGCAGACAGATGATAGATGATAGATAGATGGATAGATAGATAGATAGATAGATAGATAGATAGATAGATAGATAGATAGATAGATAAAGACATAGACATAGCAATAACACTTAGATTTATAAACCACTTTACAGTGCTTTACAGCCGTCTCTAAGCAGTTTACAGAGTAAGTGTCATGCCCTTGGTGGAGACTGACTCTGAAGGAGAGGAGGAACAGCGGACAGGGAGTGGAAGTATGGCTCTGGAGGTTGTGGAGTAGGCTGGGGAAGGGCAGAGGCTTGATGAGCAGTCAGAGGAAGACCCAGGCCCATCCCCTATCCATCCTAGGGTATGAAGAGAGAAGAGGATAAGGGAGAGACGTGGTCTCCTCAGGAGGAGAGAGCCTTGATTCTCTTCATGGGCTGCAGGTATAAGAACTGAATAAGAGTTTGGACCTGTGTACCGGCAAATGCTGGAAACAAAGGGTGTTTTATTTTGGTCTGAAGTTATCTTGACTGGTGTCCTTCCAACAGACTGTACCTTGTTATCTCCTTGAATCTGATAAATACTTCTACTGTTCTGTTGTGGACATTTTGTCATTGTAGTTTGTTTGGTTTGTTATTTCACCTCTACCTGCTCATTAAGTTTGGACTGTATTGCTTTCTTTTGAAGACTATTTTTGAGTGTGTTTTATCTTCAACTGAGTATTATTGAATAGTGGAGCCAAGTTGGAAGCATGAAAGGATGTATATTTACATTTTTTATTTTGATACATTTGTGTTACACTCTGGGTCATCACAGTCAGCCTATGGCCCCCAACAATTTGGGTCCTCATTTTACCCACCTTGGAAGGATGAAAGGCTGAGTCAACCTTGAGCCTGGTGGGATTTGAACTGCCAAATTGCAGGCAACCACCTGTCAGCAGAAGTAGCTTGCAGTACTGCACTCTAACTACTGTGCCACTGGGACTGTCATATAGATGATAGAGAGAGGTATCAGATATAGATATAGAGATACAGATAGAAAGAGAGAGAGGAAGAGGGAGAGAGCAGGACACTTATTTCCTATTTCAATCATTCTATTACACATGATTGCAAACTTTCAATAAAGTCATAGTAGCAAAATGTATTTTTCTTTCAAGAATTCCTGGCATTTTATAACAGATAACAACATAACAGAATAACAGAGTTGGAAGGGACCTTGAAGATCTTCTTGTCCAACTCCCTGCTCAAGCAGCAGACCCTAAACCATTCCAGACAAGTGGCATCTTGAAAGAACACCATGGTTCGACAGTCAGGGAAGAAGAGAAAGCCTGTGCCTACTCCTGCCAGCCCTGGCAAGTGAAGAACACCACCCCTGTGGCATTGGATCTGACTGCTGTTGTTCTGCACTGCTGCTGCCAGCTGCTGGGTGGTGGCTTCTGGTGTTGCTTGCTGGTGGTGCTTCTCCTGCCTGGTTGCTGCTGGTGCTGCTGGTGTTCTCCTGCTGTGCTGCTGGTGCTGCGGTGCTTCTCCTGCTGCTGCGGTGGTGGGTGCTTCTCCTGCTGGTGATGCTGGTTTTCTCACTGCTGTTGCTGCTGTGGCCTGGTGCGCTGCTTGCTGCTTGTGATAGACAGCCCCAAGGCTGAAGCCATTTGCTCTGAGGCTGAAGCGCCTGAAGGAGGAAGAGGCAATGGCAAGGGAAGGGAGAGAGGAAGAGTTCTTTCCAAGGACCATGAGGAGGAGGATGCTGGAATGGCTTGAGGGAGAATGAGTATCTGTGGAAGAAGGGCACATGCTCTATCGCAACACCAAGAGGAAGCAGGCAGCTTGGAGAGACAAGGCAGATGAGCATGGGATACCTTCAAGATGTTTCTGGGATGGGGTGGAAAAGACAGCACACTGGTATGGGCGCTGCACCTGAAGAAATGGCCAGGGCTGTGTCAGCTCATGATGGGAGATGTATGTATGGCCAAAGTGCAGCTCTTTCCGGAGGGTGAGTGTCGCACCGAGGAGCAGCGTCTTTCAACCCTCTCCTCGACAGCCCATAGACAGCATCCTCTCCAGCAGGAGACAGTACCGTGTCCAGGCAGGTGTCTTTGGGGGCATGGCTGAGACCTCCGACAGCTGAACTCCATGCAGAGGATGTGGAGGATGCCCTGTTGAATGGAGAAAGAAGAAGCAGCAGCCAGAGATAACCACACAACCGCCACCTCAAGAAAGCAGGCAGAGAGGCAGACTGGAGGGCCAGAGTCACACTGTCTGCTGGAGGATAGGACCCACAAGACCAGCACAGATCTTTGTCTCTCAGCTGGTCCAACAGCAATATGCATCCCTCTAATCGGAAGCTTCATCACGTACATGAGGCCAGACCCTCATGGACTGCCAGGCCAGTACCAGTGAATGAAGGAGAAATCACAGCACTGCTGCACCCATCACTCAGGCGCTGAACCTGCTGACCATCTCAGGTCTGCTCCTCCACCCAGGTGATGCTCACAGACTTCCCATGGGCTTTCAACAGCCCCTACTACAAAGGCTATGAGTACCAGACTATCCAACAGAAGCATCTCTTCAATCCAGGCCGGTAAATCGTATCACAGATGCTCACCTCGCAGTGCAGACAGACAACATGACATCTTTTTCTCACCCACAGCAAGCCCTCAACAGAAAATCTGTCTCAGTATGTCCTGACATCCCAGGTCCTTGAAAGGGCTCTCAACCTCACGGACTGAGTCAGCTCTCTGAGAGCTTCTGCTAAACACCCTGTTCTTACTCTCAGGGCAGGACCACTTGGCGCCTCAGACAGATCCACACAGCCAATCCACAGTTCTGGCCGTCACAGCTAGACCATGGACATGCTCAGAGTGATGAGATAGTGTCAGAGACTGATTGTTACTGTTCATTATCTTTGCTAAAGCATTTACTTGGTTCTTTGCTTTTTTATTAAAGTCATACAGTTTCTTAAGACAGTTCTTAATAAAGGTTATCTTTGCTTCAAACTTGGTTCATTTTATTTCATTCATAAGTGTTGGTTGAAAACTTTGAAAAAATGTTAAGCTTTGCATGCTTGTGGGATAGGTAGGATAGTTTGGGATGGGTAGATTAGCTTGTGGGATGGTAAGGATAGTTTGGGATGGGTAAGGATATGCTTGTGGATGATAAAATCCATGGCAAGCATATTGAGGATGTATGGTCCAACTCCCCAGCTGCCACCCATATGCCCTTTGTTATCAATAAATTTATTATTGATCAACCATTTCAAAATAAACAAAGCTCTTTATTAAATGCCTATTCAATTGTAGGGCATCAACATCATATGGCGCAACTCATCAGTGTGATGAGACAGGCTCAGAAGCATCCATTAAGACTCTTACACTGTCTTGCCACTCCACTGCTCCAGCTGGGGAGTTGGCACAGATGTTTCAGGAGGTCGCGTTTCTTCTTCATGTGAAGCTCTGTTGGGCTGTGTTATCTAGGTTCGTCTTAGCCTGATTCACCAGCTCATGTCCCCATTCCTTGGTTGACGTCCAAGCCTGTTCATGCACTGGGTAGACGGGGTGTAGCAATAAGATTGTGCAGGATGCAGAAGCTTCCCGATGCTCCTACAGTCTGGATGATGCTCATGGTAAGAGAAGTACCTGGAACCTGGTTGGCCAGGCTGCAAAGGCATTTTCAACCACCGTTTGCACTGGACAGCCTGTAGTTTAAGATACCTCTTCACGGGTGGGTATCTGTATATTTGTATACCTGGATACTGAAGCAGACCTTTGCTAGAGAATTGATTAGATTGACTTGTAGTCAGCAATCCCACATGGCAAGAGAGGATGATATGAAGAGCCCTTGTAGTTGTGATAAGAGGACCCTGAGTTGGCTGGAACTTTGCAGAGCCCACGGCTTCCCATCTATGGCTCAACGGTGTGGGGAAAATTCACATTGATACACTGTTCTGCAACTTTCTCAGCTTCTTCAGTGGTGGGACTGGAGGAAGCTCTCCAGCATATTCTTCGATGATGGCCTAACACACCAATCTTGACCACATTTGCTGATGGTGTTGTGGTGGCACCCTCCAGGCATATGCAGTTTCTGTTGTGGTTTCAGGGAGGTGCCACGAGTAGTGCACCCTTTCAGTCAGGGTCCAGGTGGGATGAAAAGTTGTGCTCGGCTTGGTCACTGGTCTAGACTCTGCCACATTTTTTCAACATGGCTGTGGCATGTCAACTCGAAGTGCTGGAATGCACGGGGTCTTCATTCTCAGCTTCCACATAGTTGTCATAGGTCAAACTTCACTCTTCTCCGATCCATCTTCGGAACCACACAGGTCTTGCACTTCCTTCTCCTCCTTGGAAAAAGGTGAAACGTCTGAATGAGGGCTGGTTTGGTGTTGTGATGGCAGCTACATAAAGGAGTGTGTGATGACTGGTGCCGAAGATCAATGGATGATGTGAAGAGCACGAAGCAGGTGAGAATCTGTACACCACGGCTGCTGGACTGATTAGTGAGAATCCAGGTGATTCTCCCCTTTTTATAGGAATTCGTTGCCCTAGTGTTCCTTCCCATACTCTAGGTATCACCAGAATCTAAATATCTGAGTACATCCAATATACAAACGTTTTTGTTCTTTTATCTTTATATACGAGATGCATCGTTACATCCTTCTATTTCTGCTAACTAACGCTTGTGTGCGTTCCATATACTTTTGCTTCTCCTTTCGCTTTCAGCTGCAGTGGATGTGAGTTGAGGGGATGCCCAGAGGATGCCGAGAGGATACAGCAGACGTGTAACGGATGACAATGGACGTAGAACGTTTGTTGCCCATTTGTGTCACAGTTGTAGATCGTACGTGGTGGAACGTTCATCCGCTCAAAAAGTTTTGTGCAGCTCCAAACTTTTTGAGTGGATGAAAAAGCAGTAGACGGATGTTTGACGGATAGAGCATTTGAAACACGTATGCAGTGACTACACAATGGATGCATCATGTTTTCCAATGGATGGCAAGCTTTTATGTCCATTTTACATCCTCTTTGCATCCGTTGGTGCAGTGGGACATGGGCTTTAGGACTGCATTGGATCACCATAGCAGTTTTCTCAAGACAGGTTAAAATGAATGACCCATAATTACGGCAACTAAGCAAATATTCAATGTGGTTTGATTCAGATTGGACTTGATCATCCATTGAGCAGTAGGTTTTCACAGAAGTTAGTTCTGCCTTCCATTCTGGTCTGTTCTATTGGTATTCTGAAGGTATTTCTAAATAAATGAAATCTGCTTAATTAATCTGGAGTATATAAACAGAAATTTTAATTCTACTATTTAATGGCTTTTTTAAGATTAACAGAAACAGTGATGTCATTTTTTTGTTTGCTTGTTTGTACATAGTCAGCCAGATTTTCAGACTGCATTTGGCATGTTTGTCCATCTTTCCAAGGACCTAAAATACAATAGGCAATTGTTGTTGTTTGATGTGTTAAAGATATTTTATTTAATTGCATTTCAGGATGCAATTATTTCAAGTAAAGTTGCCTTTTTCAATTGAGTGATGGTGATTTGACAGTGCAAAATATTTATAATATTTATAATCAGTGGAACAACTTTCCTCCAGAAGTTGTAAATGCTCCAACACTGGATGTTTTTAAAGAAGAGATTGGGTAACCATTTGTCTGAAATGGTGTAGGGTTTACTGCGTAAGCAGGTAGTTGGACTAGAAAACCTCCAAGGTCCCTTCCAACTCTGTTAATTTATTCTATTCCACTCAAAAATATTTAGACTTGATTTAACATTTTTATTCACCTCTCAAGTCCTTCTCAAGGATCTGGGATAGGCAAAAGATTTTGCTTGATATTTATTATTAGTAGTAATAAGAAAATGTATCTTCAGCATTATTTATCAATGTCTTATTGAAATTTATTATTAATGTTTTATAGCAACTGTAGATTTTTTAAAATTCCAGTGATTAGAGTCCTTATGTTCTTTTGTAATAAATGGTTGAAGAATCCACATTTTTATCAGTCTTTACAAGACTTCAGGGTATGCAAAAATGTTGCTGCTTGAACTCAAAGTAACACATGATTAAATCATAACTAACATTAAATTTCAGTAGTATGGTGTATCTGATATTTATGACTACCTGTCAAAGATTGTACGGACATTACATTTTCCCCTGCAACTTTGGGAAATTCTACTTGCACAAAGAAGACAGATCTCCTTCTCTATCACCACAGTAAAAAGAAAATGAAAAAGAACAATCACTCAAAACCTCTGCTTTTAATACTTTTGATTTCATGCTTTCTTAGTTTCATGAATATCAAATATCAGATTCAGTGGAGTTACCTAAGAAGTACTAACTATTCTCCAAAACACTGTTTTTTTTTTTAAATACTATGCAGTCCATTTAAGTATGTCTTTACCCCATTGGTCCTTCATATACTCTATACTGTAGGTGATTTGGGCTCTAAATAACTATGTAAATTAGCCATCAAGGCTTTGTTGAAAGGAAGTTAAGTGTACAGCCTGCCACAGTCTTACTTTAAATGTATTCATTAGAACAGCTATGCAAATCCTACAAAAAGACAATATTTTTTTACAGATGCCATTGGCAACGAAAAAAAGTGAGTTGAATTGGAAGGCATTGACAGACTTTTAAACAACCCAAGAAGCTGAATTTCAACTGAAGTGCCTTATTAGATGATGTCCTTGAAAGCTCCAACTCTTTTGGGGGGAAGCAATTTTTAAGGAAAGCAGAGATAAGGCTCACAAAATTGTGCATGACATAAAGTTCAACAACAACAACAACAGCAAGAACAATAATCCCATAGGGTGCCACTTTAACATAGCAGGGGGCTTAACTGCTCCAATGAAGCTGGGAGTTGTGTTGGCTACTGCCAAACTACGAGCAGGTCGAACCATATCAGAGAAGTCTAGGCTGAGGAGCAGAACTGAGTGCACCCAACAACCCATGAAAGGAATCATGATGAAACACAATTGAATGAAGCCTATACCGGCTCAGTTGTCTCACGGTTTAACAAGGACTGCGTCCAGTGTTGGGGAACCTGGGCATCCATCAACAAATGGACTACAGACCACAGGTCCTATAGCTGAGCAACCAGGGCAAGGGCCTGCAGGGCTACTGGTAGCTGAACAATCTCAGAAGCAGCAGAAATATATCTTGTCAGAGAACCGCATTGTAATGACTCTGGAATAAACCAGTGCAGGTCGCTCCAGTGGTACTTGGCACACTGGGTGCTGTGCCTAAAGACCTAGTCAAGCACTTGAAAACAATTGGCACTGACAAGATCACCATTGGTCAGCTGCAGAAGGCCACCTTACTGGGATCTGCTCGCATAATANAAGCACTTGAAAACAATTGGCACTGACAAGATCACCATTGGTCAGCTGCAGAAGGCCACCTTACTGGGATCTGCTCGCATAATACACCTATACATCACGCAGTCTTAAACGCTTGGGAAGTGTTTGACTAGTGATTTGTGATACGAAACCCAGAATAGTTATTCTGTTTGCTGTACATACTTTCATTTTTGTGTATAACAACAACAACAACAACAACAACAATAATAATAAAATAATAAAAATAATGATAATAATAATAATTTTATTTGTATCTCAGATAATGCTTATCTAGATAAAAATACCCATTGTACTTGTCACTCTGAGCACACAGGTGTCATAAAAGGAGTCTTGATTTAGTTCTGTTATCTCCAAATATAAAATAATTGAAATGTTTCAAAAATGTTATATAATGAAATTTATAATGTTATTATTATATAATAATAACATTCTATTATTATACAACATTATATTATTATATAATATACTTTTTAAAAAGTGAGCTATCCCATGCTAGAAATTTCTTCTGTATTTTTTTTTAACATTCCATTTTTGGGGAAAACTTATTTTCACAGAAGAAACTTTTGATGAAATGTGGATTATTGAAGTGTAGAATGTTTGTTCTGAGGTGACTGACAGAGGACAGAGATGACTGACAGATGTGAAAAGGTCTTTCTTCTGATGTACGATCTAGCAGAACTCATTTTCTTCTTCAAAAAATAATATATAATCATAATTTACTTCCCATACTGGAGCTTGGTGGTATTGTTGCATTATATTTTCCCCCTTTCTACTCCAAATTCTGGGTTGTGATGTGGATTATTTTCAATTTCAAAACTCTTAAAATCTTAAAAGACGCAATAAAAACAACTTGAACAAAACCGAAAGGAGAAGGAAATGTTCCTTATGCACATGCACTTGAGATTTCAAAGAGGTAAATTAACTCTTAAATAATTTGCCCTATGCAGGAATATGAAAGTTTTATTTTTGCTCCTTTAGCAGAGTTATACTCTCCATAAAACCATATTTCTTTTTTTCCCTTATTTCTTCTTTCCTTCCTCCCCATCTTCTCCATATTTTTAGGTGGAGCCATAGCAACAGAACCATACAGAGTGGAAGATCCATGTTGGTTTGAGCATCATGAAAAAAGGATCTAATAATGTTACTTTATGGCTTTTTATTCTTGCTTCTGGTGATTGAAATAAACCATCACCTGTGAGAAATGTATCAACGTGCTACACTTAGCCAATATGTTGAATTTCTGTTACAAACATATTGGACATTAAAAATTGCAATACTGAAGGTGAAACTTCTCATGAAAACAGAAATGGTTCACTGTCTCAACAAAAGTCCTCTTCAGATATATGTTTATATTAAGAGCAAGTGGGACAAGAGGAGATAATTCTGCCCTGTTAACGTTGTCCTCTACATCAAGGGTCGCCAACCTTTTGGACCTCGAAAGGGAACACCAAACTCATAATTTTAAATCCTGTGGACGACTAATATGAATTTTGAGTGATGGTGGCTTGCTGACATTGGTGGGGGAGAGAGAGAGAGAGAGAGACATCACTGCCAGATTTCTGAGGTTAGATCAGATTAAAGCAGATTAGGAATATGGCTGCCTTGGATGGGGTGGGGATGTGTGAGGAACCTCTGTGTGTGTGTGTGTGTGTGTGTGTGTGTGCTTGTTGTGTGCTTGTAGAGAGGAGAGAGAGAGAGAGGGAGAGAGAGATCTGATCTAACCTCGGAAAGCTGGCAGTGATGTTTCTCTCTCTGTCCTCTCTCTGTCTGTCTCTGCTCTCTTCTGGTTCTGTCTCTGTCTCTGTCTCTGTCTCTGTCTCTGCCTCTCTCTCTCTCTCTCTCTCCTCATCTCTCACACACACACACACACAGGTTCCTCACACATCCCACCCCATCCAGAGGCAGCCATATTCCTAATCTGCTTTTTCAGCTCCATTCGCAAGGGGGCGAGGATGGTATCCTGCCGATCCCAAATAAAGAATGATCAATCAGTAGGAAAATGGGATGGGGTGGAGGTTTCCTGCAGACTTTTTTGGGAGATTTCCAAGGGTCTCTGCCAGAAACAGCAGAAGCAACTTGCGATTAATTTGCTTTTGGGTGGTGACATTTCTCTGCAGACCACCAAAATTTTCTTGTGGACCACCAGTGGTCCCCAGCCCACAGTTGGCACCACTGCTCTACATGTATAGGAAAAGATTTTCTGTTGTGAACTTTACCTTCTGTTTGCTGTACAATTCAGAAATAATCGGTTTTCTCATGATCTGTCTTAAATGGAAGAACTGCTCCATTCTAGATTGTAATCCACACACATGAAGAAAGCAACCTGAAATCTCTTTGGAAAAAACAATTTAGAGTTAATCCATGGACCTCGAATTCCTCTTTTACACAGCAGACATATTGTAACGCTGCTCTGGTAGTTGCTGAGAGCTACAACACCTTAATATTAACATGTGGCATATCCATTTCTGTGTTATCATGCATATATGTGGTGTGTGCTGAGGCAGTGTCGTCATGGGTAAAATAACAAGCTTTCTTCCAAAGAAGAGTTTCTAAAATATTTGGAAAAGCTTTCTTTGGGGGTGGGTGGATGGTAGGAATAAATAATTTCTATTTCTTCCTCCACTTGAATTTATTTTAACATTAGGCTATTTTTCCATATAAGATTCTAATGCAAACAAAATTGTCTGCAAAATAATGTTATTTATGCTGCATTGCATAACCCTTAAATCTTTTTCTTCTCCTCTCTGTTGCAAAAATGTTCTGACTTCAAGATCCTTATTGATGAGCCCTTCTGAGACTGGAGCAAAGTCCCCTGTGGTTTAGAATGTCTTTTTTTTTCCTCTGGTTTACTACAACATTTGAATAAATATTTAATTAAACCATTTAATATTTCTGACATCCTGTGATATGTTTGGGTTTGCTTTTAATCTTCCAAACATTGAGACTTGAAGAGTTGTATTAGTTAATTAAAACAGCAGGGCACAGTATCTTGTCTTTGCTTAAAGGCCCTGTCACACTGCCAATGGATGCAAAACGGACACAACGGAAGAGCAAAATGTTCCATCCATTGTTATCTGCCTCAAAAGGGGCAAAAAAATTTGCATAAAACCGGAGCAGATAACAATGGACGCGGGGAGGATGCAGGCAGATGGAAAGCGCGGATGCAGAACGGAAGCCCAGCGATGGAAGCAGATGGGAGCGGATGGCAAATCCGCAGGCTTCCGGGGCGCCTCAGCAAAGCGGCCGTGGAACGGATGAAGCGGATGCAGAGCGGACACAGCGGATGAAGCGGATGAAGCGGATGCACAGCGGATGCACCGGAAGCCTAGCGGATGCCGAGCGTTAATTGCGCATGCGGGGAGGATGCATTGCGTCAGCCCGCGGATATAACGGAAGCAGCTCGGAGCAGGTCACCATTCAGAGGAAAGACCTGCTTCCAGACACATCGACTGCCTGCCTGTCCTGCCTGCATGTCTGCCTGCCAGCCTTGCTGCAGCCTTCTGTCTGCCTGCCTGCCGCCTTGCTGTCTGCCTCCCTGCCAGCCTTGCTCCAGCCAGTCTGCCTGCCAGCCTTGGTGCCTGCCAACCTTGGTTCATGCCTGCCTGCCAGCCTTGGTGCCTGCCTCCCTGCCAGCCTTCCTGCCAGCCTTCTGCCAGCCTCTGGTGCCTGCCTGCCTGCAAGCCCTTGGGTGCATGCCTGCCTACAGCCTTCCTGCCAGCCATGGTGCCTGCCTCCCTGCTAGCTTCCTGCCAGCCTTGGTTCTGCCAGCCTCCTGCAGCCAGCAACCCCACAACCATGCTGAAGCACAGCCAAAGCCTCAGCCATTCTTGCTGGCCAGGCCCTGCTTGAGGACAGGGCTACCATCCCGCCCCCTGGCCCTCACTCTGGTTCTGCTGGGGCTTCTGCAGCACGGGCTCGCTCTTCTGGGACCGGGGCTTCTGCTTTTCTACTTTTAAACAGTTCTTCAGTTTCTGATCCATAAGCCAACACCAGGGTGTATTTCTCACAGTAATCCTCAGCATACTATCCATAAATGGTCAAGATCAACAATAATGTAGGCAGAATGTATTACATACACTAAGGCATCAACAGGGATTTTGACTTATTCTACTGTGCTTCTTTTCAGCATGCTTGATTTCAAGAGTTCAATTCAACTTCTTGAGCAAGTTCCTTATTTCTCTGCCCTATGATTTATGGTTTGAAATTAATTCCAAGAAGGCTTTGAGTTCAACAATCAATACTTTCATAATAATAAACTCAAACCGTGCCAACTTTTCTCCTCATTTCCAGTAAATGGCACCTCAATTCTCCCCCCCCACCCAATAACTGTTGCTAGAGCTTTTCAGGCTAATATACAGTTCAGCTCAAATGGAATAATATATTCTACATACATCTCAACAATGTTGGGAAGGTTTTAAACTACAAAATCTGCTGTTGAATAGGCTAATTCTATTGAGCCATTAAGTCCTCTTTCTGCTGTGTCTGACTTTCTCAGTAAAAGCATGAGGAAAAGAACTCCAGCAAAAGTACTTAGTTTTTGTGACAACTTTATCACCTGGTTATAGCCACATTTTAGAATTGCCCGAAGGCAACATAAAAATAAAGTCAGCCTAAGATAGAGACAAACAGTTTTTCCATGACAGTATTTTGGCATATTAAAACTTAATATTTTTTAAAAGGATGTCTCAAGGACATGACCATTTGGAGATTTTTAATATATTATATGAGAGCAATTTATCCTTCTGCATTCAAACTGACACAGATCTTGTTAATAACCTGTCCAAATAATGTCTCCAGTTGTTCACCTGAATTTAGAAAGGCCTGTACAAGTGAATGAGCTACAACAAAATTTATCTGTTTTGTACTGGTGAAACACTTTGTTTCTGTAAAAAACTTGGGATGTTCCAAAGGTGCTTTTTTCAAGAGGCAACTGAACTTCAGATTTTCCTTTGAAGTTTCACTTCTTAAACCTCCAGGTGACCTTAACAATCTGCTAAAATAATGTAAATGTCCAGCTGTATAAATCCTTCCATTCCCACCATCCAGTCAGACGTAAAGAAGCTTCGTGGAAGAGAAGCAAAATGTCTTCAAAAGGAAAAAACAAACAAACAAGAAAGTCCACTTGAAAAAGAATCTTAGAGGCTACCATGACTTGGATGACTGAAAAACTCTACAGACTAATCTTCCTTTCCTTTCCTTTCCTTTCCTTTCCTTTCCTTTCCTTTCCTTTCCTTTCCTTTCCTTTCCTTTCCTTTCCTCTCCTCTCCTCTCCTCTCCTTTCTTTCTTTCTCTTTCCCTTTCCCTTCCACCTTTTCCCTTCCCTTCCCTATCCTATCCTATGTGATAGTGTGGTGCTTCAGTAGCAGGCTATAAACAAAAGAAACAGGAATTCTTTTCCCATCTAGCTAATTGGTGACCTTGAGCTTTAGGGTTGGTGGCCCTCTCTCTCAGCCTTGGAAGGAGACAGTGACAAACTATTTCTGAAATCTTGTCAAGAAGATTTCAAAACATCTTTTGAAGACATTTTGCTTCTCATCCAAGAAGCTTCTTCAGCTCAGAGCTGAAGAAAAAAGCCACCTTTGGAAAGGAAGATAGGTTTAATTCAATACCTACAAGACTATCTGGCAGTGATAACTCAGGTTGCTCGAGACTCATTATACTAAGCCTCACAAGATGCTGGACCTGTAGGATCATTCACCTATTCTGCCTTCTGTCCATGACTTCATCCAGAGAAGAAAAGAAATCTTGACATTGGAGTGCGGTAAGGGACACAGAACTGTTTTATTGCTTGCTCAGCCACAAGAATTTACATTAGGATTAATGTGTTCAAAAATCATTAATAAAACACTACTTCTAGGAATATGGAATTAATAAAGCAAATACTTTATTGCACTGCCCTGCACATCTTACTTGAACTTGCTGGATGCTTTTATGATTTTTATGGTTTTATGGTTGGTAGTTTTATTACTGTTATGAGACTCTCAGAGTTGTGTTTTAAGATGGTCAGCCATACCAATCTTTTAAATAATTACATAAATACATAAATGTTCTTAGTCTTAAGCCAGAGGTCTGTGCAGCCTGAATTAGCAGTATTATAGGTCATTTTAATTAACCTATTCTTATCACAGCTCATTATTTTCTTGACTGTTTCAGTCAAGACCTCTTCCATTGCCTCCAGATAACTGTCTCTCCTTTGGTAATTATGGGTATTTACTTGCCCACCTGAACAATTTTTTTGTTATTGTTGTTCAGGGTGGTAGTGGAGATTGATTTACCTACTCAAACCTTTGGACATAAAAGCATTTCAGGGTTTCACTTTCTTTAAAACAACTATCCATTTATATTAGATTTCTCTCTCATTTTTAAAAAAATCTCACAGTCCTTTATAGATGGTCTGCCAAAAAAGGAAAGAAAGGAGGAAAGAAAAGAACAAAGAACTATATAAAAAAAGAAGTTGCCTATACCATGAAGCTTCCTTAAATAGATAAAAGTACTGCTTGATATGCAATTTGAATGCATGTGCAATTGCTCACAACACATAAAGACACATATTGTAAGCATTTGAATGTATTTCATAACAATCACTAACAACTACTTCTGTCTTGTGGACATAACTGTGGTAAAGACTGCACTTTTCATATCAGAGGATGAGCCAGTAGTGAACTGCAAAATCCCTAAGTCACACCATTAACAAATCTGAGAATAATTGTTTGCTTATTTATTGGGATTATTGGTAAAGATTGTTCCACAACAATAAAATTCTGAATTCTTAATAACGGCCTCCTTACTCAATTACACCCCCACCCCCCAAAAAAACCCCTTCTAACATTATTTTTAGAACACCTCGACTTGCAAACAAATGTCATATTTCTATAAAAGAAAACTTCAGAAGGTATTTTTCAACCTATTTGTGGCATGGGGAACTTTTAGAAGTTTCAGCTAAGCATAACCTTGTACATTAAATACATTTTCACTTGTAACAAGGGAAATTTCCTGAAGGCTAATATCTAAGAAGTTATGCTCTCTGAATCTGAAACTCATTTGTCTGAAGCATTAGTTATTTAGTATTTGCTTGCTTGCATACATTTCATAATGTTGGATTATTATTAATATGTTTAATATAGCTGGAGCACAAAGAATATTGTGAGAAGCCGAACTCATGGATTTTATCCACCTAATTTTGCATTGGTTGCATATCTATTAGTAAACAGAGATATATTCATATGTTCAATGTCAAGTTTTACAGTATCAAGCCAGAAAGCCATCCTAGTTTAATGAGCTTCCGAGGACAAAATATGTTTACCCATCAGTGCCCTTAAGGCATGTAAGCAGTATCATTGACACTATAACATTTCTGAAATGGTCATCCTCTGAATAAAATTAAATATAAACAGCTAGAACTTGGAAGCTAGCCTGATCAGTAGAGCAAGACCATCTGTCAGCTATACAAAATACAGCTTCACATTTTAGGAAATAAGTAAGTTGTCCTGGGTTGCAGCCACGTACACTTCCAAATGTAGATCTTATTTCTTTAACCCAAACCTGGTCTAATAATTTGGGCATTAAATATGTGATTGCAAACAATGCTTAATTGAACATGAGTTTCACTTTAGGAAAAAGGTAACAAAATATTTAAAGCAAAGCTAAAATCCTCCAACTATATGCTAGTGTTCACTAGTTAGATTATGAGGGGAGGGAGGAGCATAAACAAACAAGCAAGCAAGCAACTGTTATGCTTTCATCTTATTTAAGAAAGTATTTTTTTTAAATATAAGTGTTGAAACTTGATTTATTGAATTTATGTAGATACTTTTTATATTGTGCTGATCATCGATGTAGCTAAATCAGTCTGTGGATCTCTTCCAGACCATATGCCTACCTGCTCCAGAATTGGGTAACAGAATTGGTTGTGAGAAATAAGCTTTTTGGAAATGTTGTCTAATCCTAATTTAATCTATCTTAATTGTTGCCTATTCTGATTAACAATAGTTGATTCAAGAACTTCTATTAAGAAACACCAAGGATCAAATTTGAAATTTATAATGTGCAAACCACATTCTTTGGAATAATTTCTGGTCATTTACTCATCCTCTAAAATGATCAGGTATGGGAAATTCCACTCTATACCCTACAATGGATGTCTACATTTGTGGAACGGCAGAAGTAGAAGACCTGGCTCATATCCTATTTGATTGTTGCCATATAATTTTACATATAATTTGATTGTTGCCATATAAGACAATGAGAGACAGATACCCAAAAAATGACCCATTGAGATCCCCATATAAAAACAATTTAACTTATGTGCAGCCAGAATCTGAAAACAACATTTAACACAGAACAAAGTGTTAAAAAAGTGTGCAGTAAAGCACAATGGTTACTTTAAGATCTGCATATGCGGGACTGATTGGGGTAGATTGTAGGGGTGACATTGAAATATAATGTTATAATATTTTATCTATATCTTAAATTATTTTATTCCATTTTTATCTTAGATTGCATTTTATTCCAATTTTATTTTAAATTGTATTTTATCCAATTCCATTTTAAATTGCTTTTATCAAATTTCAGTAATAATTTGTTTCTGAAACTCTGCACTTTGATATGGCCCAAGGGCAAATAAATAAACTAATTAACGAAAGAATGAACTAACTAACTAACTCACACTATACTTTAAGCCACCTTGGAGTCTAGCAACTTACTTTTCCATTTTATTCTTCATTTTATACCAATTGTTACTTAATACTATTCTGATTTTATGGACATTTATGTTTGAATTTTATGTATTTCAGATGTAGAATCATAAGACTGAATCCAACATTAGGTAACAGTTTCTAGGCAGCAGTTTGAAAAATTAAAGGAACATTCTGGTTTAAATTGGTTCAGGCCACATTGATTACATATTAATATTTGGTAACTTTAAAAAATCTTCCTAGGATAGAGATATTGATCATGAAAACATGAAGACATAATGCAAAGAAATAATATAATTTCCCTTTACTCTGCTGTGCTTCTTGAATAGCAGCTTCTAGCTCTTAAGTACTGTTTTTAAAATCACTTTTCACTTTTACACAGACAGCAACTTATATCTATGGTTGACATAAATATTTGAGATATAGTGTAGGACAGGTGGTCTGCTATCCAAGAAATTAAAATGATTTTTTTTTTGTTTCTGACTACAATCATTTTACAAATTCATACCCAATAAGATAAATGCTTAAAATAGTTTTTGGCAAATTTTGAGGATCAGATAGCTTGGAACATTTCCACATATAGTAACTCTGAATATATGTGGCAGTTTAAAAAATGTACAGAAGTAAAGATTAAGGAAATCACTTGACATGAAGTTCTCTTCACCCTCAGTTGATTCTGCTTAATGGAAGTTGGACATTTCCAAAGTATTTAATTAGCTATCTATCTGTTAAATTAAGTATTCCACAGTGCTAGAAATCTCTACCACGCAATAGCAGCCCAGTGATTTATAGAGAAGAGGACCTTAAAACTATGAGCAAGTTAACAGAATAAATCCTGATTTAATGTGATATCCTTACATTGAATATGTTGTCCTGGTTTAATGGAAGGTTATTTTAATGAGGGATTTATTAGCAATGCAAAATCCCTTTGGCAAAAATAGGTATGTAAATAAATTTACACAAATAAATCATGGATTTTCATTCCAGGGGGGAAGCATCATTGTGTATTGCTGCTCCAAGTTGAATCTGTGGCATCTCCAGCTAAGATGTATGTCTAAAAATGGATTTTGAACGGAGCAGAGTAAGTAACTGTCATCTGGAGAAAACAACAATGAGCTAGATAATATTACTGTTATAATTCAGTAAATTATGTTTTTATTATTTTTATATTATTATGTCAGGACTAATTATAAATCAAGTACAACATATGAGTGATCATGCTACTTTCAGAACAAATTATTTGGTCTTATTCTTATTTTCTGGAAATATTAATAACTAGCAGGGAAAGAAAGTCAAGTTTTCATCATCGTCGCATACTGTACCCTTTAGTGTAATCTGAAATCAAAGAAAGATTCTAAAGATAAGAAGCTAGAAGAAGCCACAATGTTCTCAATTTTAAGACCCTGTAACACTGGCCGATGGATGCAAAACGTTTGTAAAAAGGACACAGCGGATGAGAAAAATGTTCCATCCGTTGTTAGCCGCTCTCAAAAGGGGCAAAAATTTGCATAACCAGAGCGGACAATACGGAAAGGAACGGACGGGGGAAGGATGTAGGGTGGATGGAAAGCGAATGCTCCACGGAAGCCTAGTGGATGGAAATGGATGAGAGCGGATGGCACATCTGCAAGGTTCCGGGGGAGCTCAGCAAAGCAAACGCAGAACGGATACAGTGGATGCAGAGCGGACGCCGAGCGGATGAAGCGGATGCACAGCGGATGCCGAGTGGATGAAGCGGATGTCTAGCGGAAGCCTAGCGGATGCCTAGCATTCACTGCGCATGCGGGGAGGATGCATTGCATCAGCCCCGCAGATATAAAGGGAAGCAGCTCCCATAGCAGGTCAACATTCAGAGGAAAGACCTTGCTTCCAGGTATCCACAGTCTTGCCAGCCTGCCTGCCTGCCTGCCTGCCTGCCTGGCCTGCCAGCTCTGTCCTGCCAGCTCAGCAACCCCACAACCATGGGGAAGAAGAGAAAGCCTCCAGCCATCTGCTTGCCAGCCCTTGGCAAAGGGACAGGGCCACCCCCACCCCCTGGCCCCTCACTCTGCTTCTTTGCTGGGGCTTCTGCGGCCCCCCGGGCTCGCTCTTCTGGGGCTGGGCTTTCTGCTGATGCTGCTTTCTTGGGGAGCTGATGATGCTTGTGGTGAGTGGTGCTTCTGCTGGTGTCTTACTCTGCTGGAAGGTGCTTCTGTGCGGTGTGTGCTTCTGGCTTGGTGCTTACTCTGCTGAAGTTGCTTTTGCAGTGTGCTTTCTGCTTGGTGCTTTACTCTCTGCGCCGCTGCCTCCTGGTGCTGGTGCTTCTGGCTGGTGCTTACTTCTGCTGTGCTGCTCCTCGTTCTGCTGGTTCCTGCTGTTGCTCCTTGGTCCTGCTGCGTGCTGCTGGTGCTCCTAGGTCCTGCTGGTGCTCCTGTCCTGCTGGTGGTGGTGGTGGTGTGGAGGAGCAGCCCCTACAACCTGGGAAGCCCCTCTGATGAGGGCACATGTGTTCCTGCAAAGGGAGGAAGAGGCAGACATTGAGAATGGGAGAAAGGAGGCAACACACATAGAAGAGGAACAATGAAGGATGAGTGCTGGAATGCTGAGAAGAGAATGAGTTATTCTTATTGCGGAAGGCGATCACAGGCTCTATAGGACACCAAAAGGAAGCAGGCGTGCTTGGGAGAGAGAAGGTGGAGAGCCTGGGCTACATTTCGGAGGTGCTTCTGCCTGTCGGCACCATAGCACCACCTGGTTACGGGAAGCGTGCACCTCAAGAAATTCTGGCCAGGACCGTGGTCATAGCTGACGGACAGAGAGAAAACTAACGTCATGCTGCCAAGTGCAGCTTCCTGTGGCAGGGTTGAGGATCCCTCACTGAGGAGCAGCCCCTCTCACAACCCTCTCTCTCAGGCAAGCTGCTGAGAGCCAGTCCTCTTCCAGCAGAGAGTCAGGGCTCCTGTCTTTTCAGGCAGGTTATCTGTGGAGCGTGCCACCGATGGAAACCCCCCGACAGCTGTACCACTACGTGGTGGAGTGGTGTCGGAGACACCCTTGGTGCAGTGGGAGAAAGGAGACGGCACTTCCACCTACAGCCAACCCCCGCATCCACCCCCAGCTCCACCCTCCACCAGAAAGGGCAGAGAGGCGCAAACCGAGGGACAAAGCCACCACTGTCCTGCTGGAGATAATAGACACCATCAGTAACAGCGTAGAATCTCCTCTCTTTCAGCTGGTACACACCCGGACTCCTCATCCTCAACCCGCAAGCCCTTCTCAACCTATGTGAACCAGACCCTCCATGGACATTTTGGCGGAAACCCCAGTCCAGGGTTGGTTGAAGGACAGGCATTCACCGATCTTTGCTTCTACAACCCTCCAGACCCAGATTGGACACCTGCTCCTTAACCCAGTCCAGGTCTTGCTCCATCCATCCCCAGCGTGATGCTCACTCCGCATTCCAAGGCCTTTCCACATGGCCCTCACCTAACCAATTTACGGCATGCAGCCCAGCGTCCAGCATGGCACAGCAGAAGCCCTTCCCAGTCCAGGCACACTTTGATCAATTCGGGACGCCACCGGTTCCACTGATGCCACCGATGCCACCCATGCCACATATGCCACCCACGCCAGTCCTCACCCCAGCTGCGACCAGAACAGCCCCACTACACTTGCTCCTTCCTTCCACCCCCACAGGCAAGCCCGCGCCTCAGTAATGCTGTCAATCAGTACTGGGCTTGACCACCCCATGTCAAGGAGGAAGGGGCTCTCAACATCATGGGGCTGAGCCAGCTGGTCTGAAAGCTTCTCCTCAACAGACCGCTCCCCTGTTGTCCCTTTCGGGGCCAGGCCACCCCAGTGGCGCTTCAGACCCAGCACACCCTCCAGACACCAGCCACTTCCACAGCCACCCGGACCCCCTTCACCGCCTGAGACTGGGAACACTCTGAGTGACCAAGAAGAGTTGCCAGATAGACTGGATGCTACCTGTTGACTTTATTTGGACACTTGCTTGGGGTCATTTTTCTTTTAAGTGTTATTTAATAAAGATTATATTTGCTTCACACACTTGCTTCATTATTTTTTTGCAATAAAAGTCTTGTTGGAAACTTTTAGAAATGGTTTAAGCCTTTGCATGTTGTGGGATGGGTCAAGATAGCAGTGGGATGGCAGGCATACCTTTGGGATGGGTAAGGATAAGCAGTGGGATGGGCAGGGATACCTTTGAGAGGGTAATAAGCTGTGGATGGGCAGGGTACCTTTGGGATGGGTAATAGCTGTGGGATAGATAAACCTCCCAGTGCAAGCATAGTTGGGGACTGTATGGTTCCACCCTCCCAGTGGCCACACCTTTGGCCCTTCATGAGTCAATATACAATGTAACATCCAACCTTTATTAAATGCCTGTTCATTGTAGGCCCACCGAACATACATGGCCCAATCTCATCAGTTGTGATGAGACAGGCTTAAAAGGAAGCATTCCATTAAAGCATCTATCATCCTGTCTGCCACACCACTGCTTCCAGCTGGGGAGTTGACCAGGTGTTTCAGGAGGTTGCGCTGCTTCTTCCTCCTTCACGTAAGGCTCTGTTGGGGCCTTGCACGATCCTCAGTGTCTGTCAGGTTTTTGCCCTTGCCCATCCATCCCCAGGCTCCATGTCCCCATTGCCTTTTTGGAGGTCCACGAGGGCCTGTTTCTGCGAGACTGGGTCAGTGGGTGCCCCGCATGAGAATTGTGCAGGAGCAGGCAAGCTTCCACAATCCTCCTCAGGTCTCTGGGTGATGCTGGCATGATGTGAGAAGTACCTGGGAACTCGGTTGGCCAGGATGCCCAAAGGGGAATTCTCCATCACCCGCCTTTGCCCCTGGACAGGGCCTGTAGTGAAGATCCTCTCTTCACGGGTTGAGGCATCTGGAGGTGTAGGGCTTCATGAGGTAGGTTCTGCGAAGGGAGGAAGGGTCATCC
>BHFT01032990.1:0-13662 GCA_004320025.1 Laticauda laticaudata
TCTTTTCCGGTCAAGTTCTTCTTTGTGGTGGCCATTTCTGACCACCGCTGCAACTGCCTTTGGGAAAGGGAGTAATGACCAGCTGAGGAGGAGAGATGCGGCTCTCCTCAACTCTGCTGGCAGTCTCCCCCCTCTTCTCCATCTCTGTGGGGTGGCTTAGTCCCAAAACTAGCTGGCTCGGGGCGCTCCAGCAGCGAGCACAGATTGAAACTACGCACGATCGCGGTTTCAGTCTGTCCGTGAAGAGATTCAAACCAGAAGCCAGGATGTTGTTGTAGATCCATATACCTTCAGTTAAACATGTTTCATCATACTGAGAGAAAAGTATTATAAGTTACTGTTGTGTGTAGAACTTGGTAGATTCCAAATGCCTTAAACTGATTGGCCGAAAAGGCCGTTCCTGGATTGGCCATTTAGGAACCAATCCAATTGGCTCACCAGATGGCGGGAATACTCAAAGTACTGTCATTGGCCACAAGCTACGGGCAAGCCCCTATAAGAAGGGCTGCCATGGCTTGAGTTGTTGTTCCATTACCATTGCATTACTTGTTGAAATAAAAGAGTTGTTGTTGGAACCCGGTCTTACGCAACTTATTTCCGGATGGAACAGTTACTCTTTTATAATAGGATTTTAAGTATGATTAAGTATCTTTCTGTTAATTTCCTATTTCTTCTTACATATAGTACTCTCACCCTAAAACCTAAAATGTGTTCAGTTACATGATGCATTATTACAATCTTCTTGGAAAACAGGAAGATCTGTCAAGGCTAGACAACAAGCCAGCAGTTAGACCAGATAAGATTCTGAGACACAGGAAACAATGTCATGTTAACCCTTAACCTTTTTTGTAATCTCTTTTAAGAATGTAGAAACTAAAGGGAGTGTAGGGGGGCCTCTTAGGTGTAGTGTGTTTTGTGCAGGGTATAAATGTATTGTTTGAATATGGAGTCTTGCTCTCCTTGTACTCGATCCACTTGGGAGGGGTCTTGGAGGCCGTACTTGCAACTACTTTCTATTTTTCTTCAATAAACCTTTGAAATTGTGCACCAGACTTGTCTTTGTACTGTGAGTATAAATTTATTGGGGGTCTTATATCTCACAATACTGTACTATATATAATTATATCATGTCTCTGGTAAGGTGTAAAGGCATTTTGTGAAAACAATCAATTTCAACAAAAACAATAGCACAGCCTATTGGGGGCTTGGGTTTTGTTTTGTTTTGTTTTGGAAAGCAGCTGCCAGGGGAAATAAAAATCAATTCAACCCTAAGTTATAACAAGTCACTCTGTTATGACACAGCAGTACCCACCAGTGTTACAGGGTTGGAAATAACATTGGAAGTTACCTAACTATTCTGTTATTGATTACAAATATATTTCACCCAAACTTTCAAATATGGATGCTGAAGCCCTATTGGTCAAGATCAAGTTTCCATGTTTCCATTCGTGAGTATAAAGAGAACAAAAATAAATAGCTGTTGCTTCTTTTATGGGAACAAAATGAAAATTGCCTATGAATTCATAGAGAATCCATATTAGATGACAAGGAAGTCTGCCTAATTTCATGGAAATTGCTTTGAAGCTATCCCCTTTTAAAACAAGTTTTTTTTAATGTGTCAATAATAATTTTGCTTTTCACAGGAATTAAAGTGTCTATGATTTTTTTTATAGAAAAGACAGATTGCTACTAGAAGATAAGCATGTTAAATTTAATAGAAATTGGTTGTTAGATGATGCCTCTTGATGTTTTTTAAAAAGTGCTCATAACTTTTTTGTGCAGGCCAGCATATAATGAATTTTGCAGTAGTTGCAGTGAAAAATTGATATTATTTTATCAAGGAATATCTATCGCATATTTTGCAGGCAGATAGTTAAAGGGGATTTTTTTAAAATCTGAAAATAAGGGGTGGTGTCAAGGAATAATTATGCTTCTTCATGAATAAATTGATATTTCCATTGAAAGTAAAAACTGAACTGAAATTCAAGAGATTAATATTTCCATAAAAGAAAATCTAGTTTTTAGGCCATAAAGGAAGGCAAAACATCCACACACTTTCTTGTTACAACTTCTGAAATAACTGATAGAAAAGAATGAATGAGTAGATAGTGAAACTAAAAAATTTATTTCTTCTTGTCCAATTTGCATACTTATGCAGTGATTGAAGGCATTGATTTGAACCTCATTTCAAAGGACATTCTGATTTAAGGAAAGACCCATCAATCACTGAATCCAATACTTCTCTTTTCCAGATCACTTCAATAAGTTTGCATGCACCAGAATCTGGTGCATGCAAACTTATTTTACAAATTTACTTATTTTACAAATCCTGTGTGCTTTTTTGGACATGTGATAGCTTCTTCTTTTTATCTGGTATGCTGAATACTCAAATTACATATCAGTAACAATAGCACTTCGACTTATATGCTGCTTTGCAGTGCTTGAGATTCATGTTAAGTCAGAGTAAAGTCTAAAGATCTTTTTCAACTGGATAACATCTCATCGAGATGAAAAAAATAAGAATATTTACGGTGGCTGTAGAAGTAAGCCAGAATACTGATCATGAGCAATGTCTGAGGTTACACGAACTTCTGCACTCCAAAATATAAAGTTGTTTCGACCCAGCTCCCCAAACAGGACAAATCTTCTGAAGTTAAATCAATGAGTCCTTTATTAGGAGTGCCAGCAGTCCCAGAAAAAAAGTTTTGTTCTTACGACAGGCTAACAAGTCTATCCAGCAGGGAGATGAATAGTTGTCTGCCACTTCTATTCATCTCCACCCCCTGCTTTTTATACCCAGGGCTAGAGTGGGGCTTCGCTAGCAGTGGTGGCTTTTCCTTCCCAAGGATCAGCCCACAGATTTCCACTGCTCTGCTCTCCTCTGCCTTCTGTGCATCTGTGCATCAGGCACTGGACCCAGCTGTTCCTCCTCTTTCTCATCAGCCACCTCCAGACCTGAGGTGGCTGTTGACTCTCCATCTGAGGGCTGATGAATGGCCCAGGCTCCACTTCTGTCTCTTTCTTTGCCAGCTCCATTCCCTCTTCTCCCTCATGTTGCCTTGATGCTGACCCTGACTCCCACACACCCTCCTCCTCATCTGATTCAGTTCTTGGAGGCATTGGCAGCCGACAGGCCACAACAAAAGTAGATAATTTAACAATATGAAGGCCTTTTGGTCAAGTAATGTAAAATGATCCACAATGTCAACCCAAGAAATTTTGCTCTCTGAAGTAGAAATTGTTCTGTATGCAAATAACCGGCTTCAAATAATACATTCTGATTGGATACTTAGAANAATAAAGACTTTGCTGTTGGAACCCGGTCTACCTCGTGTTTTTCCGGACAAAACAGAAATGTTGTCTGTCTTTAGGGCAGGGGTCTTCAAACTTGACAGCTTTAAGACTTCAACTCCCAGAATTCCTCCTCCAGTCATGTTAGCTCAGGAATTCTGGGAGTTGAAATTTACAAGTCTTAAACTTGCCAAGTTTGAAGATCCTTGTTTTAGAGTATGGCCAAGAGATTGAATGGTCCCATTCCATTATCCAAACATCAATACCTGCCCTGACCTTCAGTCTTAACCTGAAACTGCCTTTCTGCATTTGACAACTGTCTCTCACAGATGCCTATTATAATTTTTAAACATCAGGAAATATTACTGATGGTAACTATACACAGCTCCAGGCACTATTTTTTGGCAAATGTACATGACTTCGAAAAGAATTCTTAATGGAGAGATGTATTCGTATGAATTTTGGAGTTTGGAAAAAAAACAACTATTTCCAAATTGAAAAGCCACTATTCATTTCAGCTCTAATAATCTGCAGCATCTGGTAGCAATGGCACATGTGATTTGCTAGAATGTTATTGTGATAGCACAGTTATAATTAAATTTGTGAAAGGTTTTTTTTTTTTTTTTGCGACATTTACTGTCGGTAGTGCAAAAATGGATTTTGGAAATATGGGGAATTTAGCTTTAGGGATGATGATGATTTTTTCACTAACTTAGAAAACTCTGACATGATTAACCTGTTTTATAATTTAGACAGACCCGGTTGCTGAAAATCTTCTCTCCCCACATGCCTGCGAACCTTTATATTATGCATCTATTGCTAGAAGCTGGTTCATAGGAACTTTTAATAAGGTCTGGCATCAACACTGCAGATTTATGCATTGTTGGCTTTGCTAAGTGGGAAATAACTATCACTGAGTCGTTAATATGGAGAAAATTAGTTCATATTTAAAGCCATGAAAGTGTGAAACATTGTTAGTTGAAAAACATTCATATTCCTAAACAATGGGAAGAAGTAAAATCATATAAGTATAAAAATAAATACACAAAAGGTCTGTTTTCTACTCAAAAAATAAAAAAAACCCAAAAGCATAAAGAATGTAATAATTCATTTTACAGAGAAAACAATGGCTTTGTTAGCATGCTGGCCTCCTAGCAACTGATTTTATACACTAATTCTAAATATTCTAACCTAAAATACAAAGACAATGAAGCAGGAAAAAGTACTTAAATAATATAGGCAGAAAATGGTACCAGAAAACTTCCTGGGTTTTGATAGAAATTCATTTGAGGTGGTGAAAATGGTGAAAAAGCTGATGGAGTGGGGAAAAAAAGAAAAGAATTATCAAAGCTTTTATTTAGTACTTTTTTTTATAAATCTATATGTCAACTAAAAATACTCCTTTGGTCTTTTTAGTTGCCATCAGAAAGGGAGTGGGGGAAAGCAGTGCATTTCTCAAATGGCTCAGCCTTGGCAGCTCAAAGCTGTCGGTGTGAAAGAATATTACTGGAGAGCATGATTGATGATTCTTGGCTATGGATGTGTCCTATTGGAGAATATACATCCAGGGAGTGGGGGGAAGACCAGGGTCAAGGGGGAAATGAATTATGTATTTTAGTGTCGGCTGCAACCAGCTAATGCCAACATGGCCACTTCTAATAAATCATTTTTTATTTTACTCTGAGAGATGTGTTTAGAAACTTATGATTTGAATGGGGGTGGATTTATTGGAGCCCTGACACTATATTTGAGGGAAGGAAGTGTCAGTCCTTTGAAATATGTAAAGTCAAGAAACAAGCACTAAAATACTTTTTTTTTCTTATTGTAGGTAAAATAACAAAACCCTGAAAGTTTGTCAAAATTTCTCTCTACTCCATTTTATATAAAATCATGGTAGGGTTATTTTGAGTTTTATTCTCAGGCTTCCCTCTTCATCTGACTGTAGAATCTTTTCTGAAAGTCACCCTTCATCGGTTGCTCATTCTTTTCTCATCCCCAAAGCCATCCCTACTTTCTTTAAATCATGTTCCAAAGTCAACAGACAAGTCTGCCAGAGAAAAGGAAGCCAGATGTGGAAAGTCCCCTTTCTCCTCTTGCTATATTGCAAACCATCACTGGAAGGTCCAAAATGTCAGGAAGCAACATTTTGGCTTGGGGGGGTCATTGTCTACCAACAGTGATGGTGGTTTGTGGGAATGAGGCTTGTGCATTTCTGATGGAACATGGGCATCCTTTGATGTCACACAGTTCTTCAATTTAATGTACAACTTCCAGTAAAAAAGATACTGTAAACATTCCCCCTTGAATCTAGAATCCAAAATATATTCAAATTTCTCTTCCCCGTCCAGTGGAACCTGGGGGAAATGTGGGAAGGAATAGATGCCTAACGCAGAACAATAAACAGTAAGGAAGAGGACCTTGATGGAAAGATGTAAAAACTATGTGTAAAGCAATGATAATGTTTGGAAGTTGCTCTGATAGTTGCCTCCCTAATTCACTGGAAAATAAAAAATCAGAGGAGATGCATTATAATTAGGCCTGAAAAATCCTCTTATCAAAGCTAATTTTGATGAAAGAGATAGTTTTAACTTTCCTGTGGAATTATTTTCCTGGTATGGAACTGAGCAATCTTTTCTGAAAGTTCTCCCTTAATACTGACTTATTCCTTCCCCATTCCCAAGATCTGATCTACATTCCTTCACAGCATGAAATACAATTAACTTTTACTCTGGATTGTTTATGGGGGGTTTAATTTTAAATCAAAAATTCTGAGTGGCAAAATATCTCAAATTTCAACAAGAATATTATTGTTTGGAAAGAATGAAGAAAACACTTTTCTAGCTAGCAAGTCTGGAACTAGCAAGAAATAATCTGGATGGAGTTCAGATGCACTATTAGGAATACTGTATCCCCAATGAATTTGTTAAAATGTCTTTGAAAGTAATCAAGAGTTACAATGATCACCTTAAGATCTTACATAACAATTCATCTCACATGGATTTCTTTCTTATTTCTTTCTAAACAAACACAGTTCCAACAAGGAATACATCTTCTCATAATCCTCAGCATGTTCCTTAGATCTACTTTCCTAAGGTAGGATTTCACTATATTAGATTTTTCTAAATCACATTGCAGCCACTGGCCTCCCAACAGCATGAGTTATATGAGTTCTTTTCATCACAAGCTCTTCTCATACTTTCTCATTCTTTTTCTTCTCAGTATGCATTGAAGTTGTTTGATAATTGACCTTAGATTTCCTATGCTCTCTCTCTCTCTCTCCCCTCCCTCCCCCTCCCTCCCTCCCTCCCTTCCCTCTCCTCTCTCTCTCTCGTTCTCTCTCTCTCTCTCTCTCTCTGGATTTGGGGTTTTCATGAGCCTGTAAACCATAATAATCTCAATTATGACAAATCACAGCTTGAACTTTGCACATGCTAATAGTCTATCTCATATATTAGTTTCACCTTTTAAGTTGCATTACTGAAATAAATGAACTTTTGTTGCACGATATTCTAATTTTTTGAGTTTCACCTGTATTGGCAAACAGAAAAAAAGAAAAGAAAATACAAGCTGAATGGACATGATCTTATAGATGACCCCCACTCTGTCAAGGATCTTGGAGAACTCATCTCTAATGATCTGAAATGCTTGAGCCCAGTATAACAACAGAGCCAAAAAGGCATTAAGAGTTGTTAACCTAATCCTGCATAGCTTTTTCTCTGGTAATATTGTACTACTAATTAGAGCATACAAAACATTTGCTAGATCAATTCTCGAATACAGCTCATCTGTCTGGAACTCTCATTGCATATCCAACATTAACACAATCGAGAGAGTCCAGAGATATTTCATGAGAAGAGTCGTCCACTCCTCTACTCATAACAGAATACCTTATGCCACCAGACTTAAAATCTTAGGCTTAGACAACTTAGAACTACACCACCTTCAGTCCAACCTAAGCATAGTACATAAAATTATCTATTGCAATGTCCTACCCATCAATGACTATTTCAGCTTCAACCACAACATGAGCACACAATAGATACAAACTCAAGGACCAAACTCAATTGCAGGAAATATGATTTCAGCAACAGAGTGGTCAGTGCCTGGAATACACTTCCTGACTCTGTGGTATCTTCCCCCAAACCCCCAAAACTTTGAACTTACACTCTCTACTTTTGACCTCACCCCATTTCTAAGAGGTCTTTAAGGGGCATGCATGTGCACCAAAGTGCCTACTGTCCTAATGTTCCCTTTTTATTTGTATCCATTTCATATATTAATAATCACGTCTATACTTATATCTGTTATCTAATACATACTAGACAAATAAATAAAAATAAAAAGTAAGCAGTGCTGTGTTGACACAAGTTCTGCTTTTTTCCCCACAGTGTCATCATATTGCATGCATGCACCCAAAGGGGTGGAGTCTGCAAATTGCTGCAACCATGATTTTGTCATCCTGATGAAAGCAGAGTTTGCAGGCACTGCTGAAAATAATGTGAATAATACTTACATCACACCTTTATTTTGTACAACTCAAAGCAGTGTACTCAGTGCTAAGACCTTCTGTTTTCTCTACAACAACTAAAAGTCACCAAGCTCACTTTTAGGCCTAAGAGAGTGGATAAGGGCCAGTACCTTAAACACTGCACCAAACTGTGCTCCTCCTCCTCTCCTCCTAAAACATGCAAATATGGCAAGAATTCTACAGGTGTTTATTCAACACCCCACCCCACCCCCCAAAAAACCTGTCTTTACAAAGCACTCCTGTTGAGGAGGTCCAGATTCCAAGCTCAGTACAAGAATCATTGGGTAACTGAGTACAATAGGCACACAAGAAATCAAGGAAAGCAGTTCAGGAGTTGAACAGGATGGGATACAAGACATAGAACTAGCATGTTGCTTCAGCAACACTCAAGTCCTCATGGCAAGTTAAATATGTTTAAGTAGGCAATGCCAGTGCAATGAGACGTGATGTTGCCTCCTCATGAGATGTGATGTTGCTGCCTCATGAGGAATCTAGCTGACTGGCGTGATGCCTGTCTTCCCTCTGCTCTATGTTTCCTTGGATCAGGAGATGGGGACTCTACCTCCTCCTCATTGCTAATGGACAAGAACATGCATTCTATTGGCTGTTGCCAGATTCCTATGGGGTCATGTAGGGGTCATAGCTGGTTCTAGAAGCAAAAGAGGAAATGCAAATTGTAGGTGTTTGAGCTGTCAGGTTTGGTTGAAGTCTGGACTGCTCTGGGGGTGATGCAATTCCTATTGTGGCTTAATGGCTTTCACCCTGTTTTGGCTCTTGGGTGGGGTATTTGCTTATGAATAGAGCTATCTATATACTTGTCTTTTTTCAATAAGCTCTTTATCTCTAAAGTGCTGACATCTTCTGTGGTCTTAAAAAAGGTGGGGGCTGCTTTCTGCCTCTAAAAAAACATGTTTCTCCATTTCTCATTGAGGGAAATATAATATTCTGCCTTTTTAATATTTCCCAAAATATTTCACTTGACTGGGAGGGGGACTTCCAACACTCTGCAGACTCAAACTCCTCCTCTGAACTCACATCTGGAGAGGTTCCATGGATCCATGTCACAATCTGATCTTGCAAAGATTTGGAAGTGACCTTGATCAGACTTTACCAAATCCACAATATCACAACTGTTGGCTAAAATGGGGAATAAAGAAAAACATTCCAGAAGTAGGCAGTAGCAAAATATTTCCATATTGTTGTTATTGTGTATAATGTGAGGCTGAGCCATTCTATTTAATAACCTTAGACCACTAGCTGTCTAACATTCTCCTACAATGCTAACTGAGTGATTGACTGCTGGAGTATTCAAGTGATACCAAATGGAAATAAAATTTGACTGATCTTCTTCCAAAGGAAATTGAATATGGATAAATATTATGGAGAAGGGACTGAGAAGTGGTGATTTTTTGTAGAGATTTCTATAATGCTTGTCTCCTTTGAAAACCTATTGTCAGTTGAGTCCTCACTTTCTTTCAAACTGCACTTCCACCTACTACAAAAAGACTTCCATCTGTGCAATTAAAGAGAAGCATATTCCTTTATTACCATCTCTTTGGGGCTAATAATAGCTGAAAACAGATGCAGAAACTGAAGGGATTGATTCATAGAATGCTTTCTTTTCTATATATTTCTATATAGAGGCAAAATGGGTGTTCCATTTGAGCACAGAGAGACAAAAAACTGTTTAGGTTAGTATCAGATGGCTGTTTTTGAGGATTTTCCTCTCAAATTACATGTTGTTTTGGTTGTTATAAAATAAAGTTTTAGAAATACAAATGGCCATCTTGAGAAATATCACTATAGGAGAAATATAGAACGCATATAAGAGAAAACATATATTTTTGGTGGGGCATTACAAGCTTTCATTGTTGCTTTCAGATATTGTGATGTAAAAGGCAAAACAGAACTTGGTAGAGTAAAGCTATATTTTGTTGAAATATTTTCTTCTTTTATATACACCATATATATTTGGTTTCAATATCTTGGGCATCCAAACCAAATATTTTTGTTTTCTGACCATCTTTTCTTGTTTATAAGAAATATGGGAAAGAAACAGAGAAATATTAAACTATAAGAATGTTGGACTTTATATTTTTGCTTAACAGCCAGGTTATTGATGGGGGAGGGTACCCAAATGTCAAAATGATATGAATTTGCAGTTAAAGCCACACACTCCTTTTACCTGCTGAGCACTAAAAATATATTTTCAAAAGTGTATAATTTCTCCCCCCCCCACAAATCCCAGAACAAGAACCCTGAAATGTCCCCAGATGCAAAATGCCACAGTGACACAGTGGTTCGAGTGTAATATTGCAGGTTAATTCTGCTGACTGGCAGCAGTTCAATTTTGACTGGCTCATGGTTGATTTAGCCTTCCATCCTTCCAAGGTAGCTAAAATGATGACCCAAATTGTTGGGGGCAGTATGTTGAGTCTGTAAACCACTTAGAGAGGGCTGTATAGCACTGTGGAGTGGAATATAAGTCCAAGTGCTATTGCTATGGAACAAACATGGGAAAATAACCACAGACAACACAGAAGCTTTGCCATTTTACAGAAACTACATATACACATGGGCATTTTTGCTCATCTTTTTATTGAGAGATTATTTGTTTAAGTATAAAGGACTATACAAATGGCATTCTAGACCAGTAGAGATTAGCTGAAAGAAGAACATCAGCTGTTGAGCCTGCAGAACAAGAAGCTACCATAAGATTTCATTCAAGTGCACAAAATCGCAAACAATGTGAAAGATATTAACTCAATATTAACAAAAGAAAAAACTGGAGATGCTACCATTCTCATTCTATAAAGAAGAAAGGAATATAAATGGAAATAAAGAAAACTACTGCATTGAAAACCCTGAAATAATAGATTTACTTGCTTAAAAAAATAGGATACTATGCCCAATATTAAAACAGAAATAGATGGGAATAAGCTGAGAGGTCTAAGCTGCTGGTTCTCTAATTTCATATATCTATATGTCCTCAAGATATAAACCTTATTTTCTCCTTGGAAATAGGTATCAAGCCTATTCAGTGAATCTAAATGCAATTCTGGGCCCTGCCTGTTTGCATAAACTGCAGAATCAAAAAGTCAGTGAGGCAAAATACAACTCGGAGAATGGAACTGAGCAATCATGTTAGCAATTTTCTTAACAATAGCTAACAATTGCTTTGATGAATTTCACTTCTTGTATTTGAGAATTGCTCTGAACAAAATGTAATCTCTTCTCATTTGCTTCCTGTTTGAAATGATTATGAAGATAATTCATTTGGATAATTCTTGACTTGCAGGCTGCAAAAGAGCCGTTTGCTTTGGGTCATCACTGGCCAGCTCTAGAAAAATTTATTTCAGTATATTGCTGCTGCCTTCTCTTCTCTTCCTTTTCCTCCTCCCCCCACCCCCCATCCTCCTCCTTCAAAATGCAAGCCATGAGGTCTATTTATGAATTATTCAACTGAATATAGGCATAGATATGCACTTTTCTAATTACAACAGTCTTTGACCTATGACCATACCTGAGCCTGGAATTATGTCTGCAAATTATGCTAGTCATTAAGCAGGTCACCATGTGATTGTGCCTATTTTTATTACCTTTTTTGCAGTGGTTGTTAAGTAAAACACCTTCGTCATTAAGCAAATCCATTGTCTGCAACAGGGTGGGTTTTTTTTTTTTTGCTGGTAACCAAAAGTAAATGATGGTTTNTGGGTTTTTTTTTTTTTGCTGGTAACCAAAAGTAAATGATGGTTTCCAGCAAAAAAAACCTGTCATAAATTGTGGTCATGTGATAGGGCCATCACGTGGCCATAAATGTGGGCTGGTTGCCAAGCACCCAACATGAAATCACATGGACATGGGAGGGGGGCCAGGGGCAACCAACAAAACTTTGAATCCAGGTCAGAATAGAATATAGAATAGAATGGAATAGAATGGAATGGAATAGAATAGAATAGAATAGAATAGAATAGAATAGAGTTGGAAAGGGACCTTGGAGGTCTTCTTGTCCAACCCCCTGCCTAGGCAGTAAACCTTCTATCATTTCAGACAAATGGTTGTCCAATCTCTTCTTAAAAACTTCCAGTGTTGTAGCATTCACAACTTATGGAGGAAAGTTGTTCCACTGATTAATTGTTCTGTCAGGAAATTTCTCCTTAGTTCTCGATTGCTTCTCACCTTGATTAGTTTCTTGTCCTGCCCTCAGGTGCTTTGGAGAATAGCTTGACTCCCTCTTCTTTGTGGCAACCCCTGAGATATCAGAACACTGCTATCATGTCACCCCAAATTCTTCTTTTCATTAAACTAGACATACCCAGTTCCAGGGTTGGGATCTGACAGGGTTAACTACCAGTTCGGTCATTTATGAGGTTCGGTGATTTACAATGTGCTTCCCTGCACTCTGCTGGGGCATGCCTGTAAATCGTCATCAGCATGCTGCATGCAGAGAAGCAGCCTTTCAAAAAGCCCTTTTTTTCCTGCTTTTTAAACTGCAGCTGTGCCTTGCACAGCAGTTGAAGTTGAAAAAACCAGGAAATAAAGATCAGGTAAGAGCCCTGCTGGACAAAAACATCAGCAGACATAGAACCGGTTCTATGTCTGCTGCTCTTCAGAGCTAACGGTTCTACAGAGGTGGACAGAACCGGTAGAAACCCACCCCTGCCCAGTTCCAGCAATCGTTCTTCATATGTTTTAGCCTCCAGTTCCCTTATCATCTGTGTTGCTCTTCTCTGCACTTTTTCTAGAGACTCAACATCTTTTTTACATTGTGGTGACCAAAACTGGATATAGTATCCCAAGTGTGGTCTTCTCAAGGCATTATAAAGTAATATGAGCACTTCATGTGATCTTGATTCTATCCCTCTATTAATGCAGCCTAGAACTGTGTTGGCTTTTTTGGCAACTGCAAAATACTGCTTGCTTATATTTAAATGATTATCCTCTTGGACTCCAAGATCCCTCTTACAATTACTACTAGTAATTATCAACTGATTAGTCATAAGTTGAGAACTAGTAGTACATTGGAATACTACTTTGAGTCAATTCCCAGAGTACAAGCAACATATGTATGAGAAATGGAATCATTCGTGCTAGTTGTAGTCTCCAAATATCTGGTCAGACTTTCTTGAATTAATCTGCAGTTGGCTTGAATATGACTAGAAGGCTCATAGAAGGCCCATTGATTCTGGAACTCCACCACAACAGCTTTCCTGGTTGTTGTAAAGTATTCGATTTGCATTCAAGCACTGATTACCAAAAATGTTGCAAAAATGTAAATTCATTCTGCACCCATAAATAATGGAAATTTGAGAAGATAGACACTGGGTGACACAAAAGGAAAAAGGACTGACAACACATATTGTATTTTTAGTGTTCCCATTTAGTAATCCCATTCAAGGTTTGGAAACTATCTGTCACCTATCTATCTATCTATCTATCTATCTATCTATCTATCTATCTATCTATCTATCTATCTATCTATCTATAGTTTAATATGGCACAATTTCACATTCTCCCTATTACCAAATAACTCAAAATTTTCACCATTTTTGATGTTTTTGTCTAGTAAACCAAGGAAAAGCAAAACCCCTTCCTTCCTTCCTTCCTTCCTTCCTTCCTTCCTTCCTTAAAATTATATATAAAACCTTTTTCGAAATTCTCTAATGGGTATATTAAACAATGGCACTCAAGGTGCTTAAACCGGAGCTTCATGTGTACAAAACTCATACCACTTCTCAGAAATGATCAAAGATCTACATATGGAACAAGATCTGCTTGTAAGTTTCGACGTGGTTTCACTATTCACTCAAGTCCCGACAAAAGAAACTCTCAAAATCATCAAA
>BHFT01032992.1:0-11037 GCA_004320025.1 Laticauda laticaudata
ATTTATTAATCACACACACACACACACACACACACACACACACACACACACCTTACAGATGAGAGCTATTCAAAGTTTCAAAGAGATGTTTTGATCTGATGAAGGGTTGATCAAATTAATCCATTGAGCACAGTTGCAATTCTATCCAGAGACCTGCTTTGAAGAAGGAGATTGAATCAGCTCTCACTATCCTAAATATGGGATCAAGGATGGCCAATTCAGGACCAACTCTTGGATCAAATGTTTATTCTAAACTCTTAATGAGTGGAGCAGTGTTAAATTTCCCAACAATACAGGTAAAGGTATCAAACTGCCCTTTATAGGTACTGACATCACTGCTACTGCCTGTAAGGATAGAAGAAATGGTGCTATGAATTCTAGTTATTATTGCCAGCCTCTTTCTTTGCAGCCTGCCAATCTTCCTAGTATTGTATCTCTCTGTGCCACCTGCCTCTGCTAATTAACTAACATTGAATACTGCCAACAAACCACAATTCTGAAACAACTGGTTCCAGCCACTGATGAGAGGATTCTTCCCATGACAGGCCAAGCTTTCCAAGAAGGAGTGCCAACCTTCTTTCCCCCCAGCAAGACTTAGTGATCAGAGTCAGCAACACTGGAGCAGTTCAAATCAAATCATTTTGCTATCAGATCTTAATTTGTAATCTCAGATCCAAGCATGGGAGCTTGAAATCTTAATTCAAATCAAATCAAGAATGATAAAAGCAAACAAGAGTTTTGGGAGAAAATTGTTAAATTCTCTGTACCAACTCCTTATGCAAATGGCCAATTCGAAAATTGGGATGATGGAGCTTTGGGGAAAGGTTACCATTTCCTTTTATTTAAGCAAATGGCCTGTAAAAAATGGCTTGGAGGGGATTGGGGTCACTGTTGCCTGAAAACTTGGCTAGGAAAGTGTCAAGCTAGGACTTTAAAATAAGATAGAATCTTATCTCTCATGTATACCTACTTTTGTGCCAGCCTATCATGCTTATTAGAGGTAATAGATGGAACATTTGCAGAACAAAATTCTCATTTTTTTTTTAATGGGGGCAGCCTAACTTGGAGATGTTAAAGCTAAGACTGTGCAGCTTTCAAATGCTATTTTTACGAGAAAAATATTCATGGTGGCTTATCAAACCAGATCTGTAAAACTTCAAATAGGAAGTTTGAAGCTCGTGCAAATCTTTTTATTTACACTTCTGGAAATAGGGAGCTGTAAGAAATATTCTGTATGTATCTTTCACTCCTGGAAATACCGTGTTTCTCCAACAATATGGCCTCCACCAATAGGAAGGCCCAGCATGATTTCTATGCATGAGGTGAAATTAAGCCCTGGCCCCAAAATTTAGGCCTATTAAACCCATGCGTTTCCCCACCATTTCTCACATAGTTCGTTAGAATTACACGAGGTGAAGAGAAATGGGGGGAAAAGGGTGGGGGTGGGGGGGGAAGGGTGGTGGTTGGTGGGAGAAAACTTTGCCTTTAGGAGTGCCTGCAGGTTAGCCTAGGCTAGAATACCCTGATAGCTGATAGAAGCTCCCTTGAAGGCAGAGTCACCAGCCACTTCGATCGGCCGTAGAAGCGGCCTGGGGTGAGTGCACACACACACACTCCCCTCGCCGTGAGGCCGCTTCTATCTGCCGATCGAAAGCTCCCTTGAGGACACAGTCCCCAGCTGCTTCGACGAGGCGTGCCTATGCATCAGGTTCCCAACTGCAGTGCAACTGCAAGCTCAATGCAATGTACATATGCTGTTGTCAGAATAAATATCAGAGGACCCCAAGATTTCCACTGCATTTCTGCTTCCTGAGCCAGCCGCTCTTCTTCGTCCCCTCAGATAGCCCTATTTCCCCCCACCTTGATTTCCCACTGCAACCATTTGGATCGCAGGAGGGTTGCTAAAGAAGGTTTTGTCTTCTCCTGTCCCACTCTTTTAAACTTCTCTCTGGAAAATCCTCTCCAGGCGACTCCATCCCAGCTCCAACCCTGTTTAGTTTCCATCCTAGACAAGCCCCCTTCCAGGTGCGCTCTGGGAATCCAAGGCTTGTTTCCTCCCCCCCCCCATCTCTGACTTGAGCAGAGCAGGCAATGGGGTGGGTAGGGAGGGGGTGGAGTGGAGGGGCTGCTTGGTTTTTTGCCTAAGCTGTGTGAAGATCATCCTGGTGGCCCCAAAGAGGGGTCTTTCAGATTGCTTTAATGATTAACAGGACACTTCCCTGAACCCCCACCTCCCTCCAATGGTGAGGATGGCGTCTTGCTGGGCCCAGGAGAGATGCTGAGAGACCTGTTTTGATCCAAACCTTGTTCCAAGGAAACAAACATGAAACAGAAGTAACAGCAAAATCTTTTAATGATTCCTTCACAGTTAAAAGGCTGTTTCAAACTAATTGTCTCTGATAAACATGAGTCTTGCCAAGGTTGTGCAAGGCTGCCAAGAATACTAAGTAAAATTACTAAGAAATATTTCAAACACAAAGAGTCTCCAAACACCAACCAAGATACTCCGAACGTCCACAAGTCTTGAGTGCAAAAACTTCTTTGCTTCCTGCAAAGAACTCTGGTTTCTCAGCTGGCTTTTATCTCTTAAGGGAGGGGCCATTACCATGTAGCCTTACTCCTGAGTCACCCAGGCTGCTGCAGCTGCTCTTTCCTTCGAGCAGCCCTGCGTGCATGCGCACTGGGCACAGGCTCCTCGGGGAACTCTTCATCACTGTTGCCAACCTCCACAATCTCCGAAGGTAGCACTCCACTCCCTGATGATCCTGGCCCCACCCCTGCATCACACGCAGGCCCCTCACCTGAGTCCTCACTCTCTAAGACTTTAGCTGTCCACACTTGCTGCTGCCACCAAAACAAGACCCAATCTCATGATGACAAACATTGATTGATGCCAATCTCATGAGGACAATTGGTCTAGCCAGGAAGGAATCGGGATCTCCTTGATATTACAGGTAGTTTCACTTAGTGACCGTTCAAAGTTACAGCGGCACTGAGAAAAGTGACTTATGACCACTTTTCATACTTATGACTGTTGCAGCATCCCCATGGTCACATGATTGACATTGGGATGCTTGACAGCTGATTCAAATCCATGATTGTTGCAGTGCCCTGGGATCCTGGGATCACCTTCTGCACGCTTCTGACAAGCAAAGTCAATGGGGAAACCAGATTCAGACAAATGGTTATTCAATCTCTTTTTAAAAACTTCCAGTGTTGGAATATTCACAACTTCTAGAATCAAGTTGTTCCACTGATTAATTGTTCTAACTGTCAGGAAATTTCTCCTTAGTTCTAGGTTGCTTCTCTTCTTGATTAGTTCCCACCCATTGCTTCTTGTCCTGCCCTCAGGTGTCCCTGAGATATTAGAACACTGCTATCATGTCCCCCCTGGTCCTTCTTTTCATCAAACTAGTCATATTCAATTCTGGCAACCATTCTTTATATGTCTTAGCCTGCAGTCCCCTCCCTTAATATCCATGTTACTAATTTAACAACTGCAGTGATTCACTTAACAAATGTGGCAAGAAAAATCATAATATGGGTCAAGACTCACCTCATAAATTTCTCACAAATTTCTCACTTCACAACATAAATGTTGTGTTCAATTGTGGTTGTAATTTGAGGACTAGCCCTATTGCTTCTAGAATCACCATGCCGTGAAAAGATCCTTTTGAATAAATGAAGCCCATATCAGACATAATATATCAAAATGAGATGACAGATGTAGGTAAGTACTGTAACATCATTACAGAAGGATGTGTTGAACATGAGGTGATGGATCTGTTGAATCCTGGCAACAATTCCAGTATTAAGATTCACTGTCCTTTTAAACTGAAGTAACTTTTAACAGCAGGTTCTTAGCAATAGTAAAAGGCAATAAAGCCAAATGCATTCTTAGATTTTCTTTCAGAGATAACCATGTTTCCCCACCCCCTTAAAAAAGCTTCTTTATTTGCTTGTCACTTTGTCTCTCACATGCACAGACATAATGTAGCATGCACACACATATACCCTTACTGTCATCATTTATTCTTGGTCAGTGCAATTATAATGGTCTCCCAGTGTTATTGTATTCAACTTCCCATTTGTCTTGTGCCTTTATGCTTCTAATTTGTTGCTATGTGATATGCTGGAATTGCTTCAGTCAATTCACTGGGGGCTTGAACTTCACCAGGCAAATCCCTGGTGAGCTATTAGCCTAGTTCCTTGCCTGAGTGTGAATGTTCCCGTGCCTAAGGTGACTGAAACTAAGACAAAACACTTTGTCCCGTAGCTCACTGCATTGCTTCCGCAGGGAATACAACATGCTCCCCAGTCCCTATGACTAGATCCAGATATTGTTTGAATCATTCTTATTTGAACTACAAATTATTCTAATGTGGTATTTAACCCTTTAAGTGTGAGACTTCTGAACAATAGAAAGACCTTCTTTATTATAAGCATTTGCAAAGGCTGGACTTCTATGCTCATACAGGTGGAGCTACAGGAAACATCTTCCATGGGAATAAATGAAGGTTAAATGCAGTTTCTTCTCACATCTAAAATCATAATCTCAGATAACTTAATTGTTTTCTGTCTCTTACAAACATGTAAAATGTGATCCACAGGAACAGTATTCAAACCCTGATCTTATACATAGTGTCAGTAAGTAAGGGTGTGCATTGGTCACTGCTATTCAATTTTATGTCAAGTAGTCCCTGCTCAAGCAAATGCATAATACAGCTCTCCACCAGGGGTGTCAAATCTGCATCGTCATTGCTCCATCAAGTGACATATCGCGACTTGTCCCCCTTTGCTAAACAGAGTGTGGATGTGGCCAGTGTGTGACACATCTGCCCCACAGGGCATGAGTTTGACAGCACTGCCCTCACCTAACAGATAAGCTTCTTCCATTCATTAAATGATAATAAATGGAGTGACTACAACTTAAACTCAAATTGATTTTAGGAGAGCACTGAGGGCTCTTTGCCTATTTCTGAGCTGACAATCACCTGTAAATTAACTACCAGAACACAAAGATTGTGGTATTTGTCAGAGATCGGGATGACAAAATTAGTATGTTCAGGATAGCATGAACAGGTAAAGTATTTTAAATACCTTGACATATTTTCCCATGCCTCAGGCTACAGCAGAGAAATGCTGTAGTAACTTGAGGACTTTATGCTCAAAAGGAAGAGAATTGCCACTGCCTTCAAATAATTTGCATGAGCTCCTCTGTGGGGCACATTTATTTTCATTTTCTAATGAAAATTTCCTGGAATTGGCATTTATGCAATCCAAGATTTGGAAAATAGTGTTCAGAGTTGAGGTACCTAGAGCAGAGATTCAATTGTGGTATTTATTAATAATACCACAATTATTTTTAATTTCTGGTTAAAGAAACTTGTGCCCCAATGAGCTAGCAGTTCTGGTGGTGCAGTGAGTAGAATGCGGTATTGCAGACTAACTCTACCCACACCAGGAGTTCGATCCTGATCAGCTCAAGGTTAACTCAGCCTTCTATCCTTCTGAGGCCAATATAATGAGGACCTAGATTATTGGGGGTCATATGCTAACATTTGTAAATCACTCAGAGAGAACTGTAAAGCACTGTAGAGCAGTATATAAGTCTAACTGATGAGCATCCAACCTCTGTTAGAAGACTTCCAGTGAAGGAGAATTTACCTCTTAATGTGGCAGCCTATACTATGCCAGAAAACATGTGCAGTCTGGAAGTTTATCCTGATTTCATGCCTTCTTCCTTGAGCTGAACTCATGTCCTGAACTCTATGGGCACAGAAGATGAGTCAATAGAAGAATACTATTCTATCACCTCTTAATTGTCTTTTTTGTATTCCCAAATCCTTAATAATTGATCTTTGTATACCTTGGCTTCTAAGCTCCTCCTGATCTTGCTACCTTCCTTTGAACCCATTCCAAATTGTCAGTAGTGTTTTTGTACTGTGGTGTCCAGAGCTGGATTGTTTGGATTTAGTCCAGAATTGGATTTCAATACTGAAGATGGGTTATGACCAGAGCAGGGTAGAACAAAACAATTACTTCTTGCAATCTAGATTCTGTTTCTGTTAATGTACTTTCAGATTGTATTCACCATTTTAGCAATTGCATTACACTTCTGCCTCATATTGAATTTATGTTAAAAAAAATGAGAGGGGGTTTTTTTTTTTCTTAATGGAAATAAAGAGCCAAATGGTTTTCCTTTTAATATCTAAAATAAAGGAAATATACATATTTTACGAGGGCATTTTATAAAGTTGCAGGTGAAACTCTTCCAAGACTGGTGTAGAAGAATTTCAAGGGATACTTAAAACATACAAGAAAGAGAAACTTATACTTTTACAACTTCTTCTTTCCCTTGAGAAAAATGGGAAACTAGGTGGGAAGAAAAGGCAGCCATAGAGATCTGAAATTTGAGCAGCAGAAAATTAAGATTTCAGCAAAAAAGGATTTCTGCACCAAAATCCCATAGTATGTGGTTCCTTCCCACAATCTTTAAGCAGAGATTTTTCCTGTTCTGTTTGCAAATAAATGCCCACCTTTGGTTCATAAAGAGGAAGGATGAAGAAGCTTTATTGCACTGAATTGTGCTGTCAATCATTCAGAATTTTCTGACAGAAGCAAAGAGATTATACTTATTTTTAAAATAAACAAGCAACTTCTACATGTTTTATTAATTTTGTGGGGACACAATTTGTTTTGAAAGACAATTTATTTTCAACATTCTTTCAGGAAAGAAATAAAACAAATATGGGAAGGCTTTGGAGAAAGATGAATATCTAATAGGAAATCAAAAAGGGAGAAAAAATGAACAGTGTGGAATCAGTGAGATTAGTGATCAGATGGAAATTGCACCTTTCTTACCAAGGTAAAATCATGGATAGTATTCATATATCTTGATAAAAATACAGTGGTGATAATTTTCAAAGCTATTAATCTATGACAAATTGGAGGATTGTCAGTGCTCAATGCTTCAGTGGTATCTATACAGTTGTATGCAATATTTCAATCAGAGGTCTAGATAAGCTTAAGATCGTTCAGATATTAGCATGTGACTAATACAGAAGGAATCTGGGAGTTTTAGTTCAGAAACCTCTGCAGGATCATCACCAGATGTGTAACAAAAGGACAGATACTACTTTTTTGTCCAGCAGATATAGACTTAAAATCAGATATTGTCCAACTTTTGAAGTGTCTTGGTTTTTTTTAGATGGACTGCTTTCACAATAAGAGTAGAACAGCCATGTATTGTGTGGCCTTGTATATTGTCTGTTTCTTTCTTCTCCTTGTCTGTCAAAAGCCCAAACATATGTTATTTAATTTATTTCCTGATTCCAGCCATCAGTTTCAATCCATCCTCTTCAAATCTATGTTCATTGCAGTCTGTAGATTACATGACTCATCGTATCACAGTGAAATTTGAAAAAAAGTGTCATTGATTCCATATTATCAGGGGTTGGATTCTATTGGTTCTGTCCAGTTCTACAGAATCCCTTGTTAACTTTCTAAGCAGTTTGGAGAACCGATAGTTCGAAGAAATCTCCTTTTGTTTTTTTCCACCCTTATTACATTCTTGACAGTATGTCTTGACTTACTGTCTCCAAAGGAGTTGGTTTTTTTTTTTCTGAAAGGGAAAGGATTATTTTATCCTTTTTACACTGCTGTTGGGAGGAGAAACTCCCCTGGATATACTTCCAGCCACATGCAACAATCAGCACTTTGAAGAAATAATTGAATAACCAGAAAGGAGCTTCGAGCTTTAATGAAAAGGAACAAAGATGAGTACATTCAGCAAGGCTTCTTGGCTAGCTAGAAAGATTCACATTCAAACATGAGTTTACAAACCCTGAGTTTTGGTCTAAATCTGGTTTTTGGTGAAGTTTAATTCTGTGCTTAGTGATGTTTAATCCTGGTTATTGATGGGATATTTTCCCATCAAAGGAAAAAAGGTTAATCACTGTTCCTGAAAAGAAACTGGATTGAGAAATCTGGCTAGTTCAACTGTGTCTATTTGTTCTGGTAATTGGTTGAACAAGCAACAGCTACTGTTGTGATTAATTATTGATATTGTGTTTGAATTTTTTCTTGCCTCATGGTTTCTTTTTCTATCTGGGGAGAGGGTTCTTCTCACTGCTTTAGTGGTATCTGGACTGTCCTTTTAGGTGTACTTCCAAGAGCAGGATGCAAGCTTGGCACTGATTTTTTTACTGCTTTCTGGGGGCATGTGACATTTCCTAAAATCTGGATGGTTTCCTTAGCATATTTTGTGAGGTGAGCGAGACCAGCTGGTATCTTTAAGTGTACAAATGTGGCTAAGGATTGCTTTCTGGGTGTGCTCTTTCTGGAGATCTTAAATGACCTCTGGGTTCACTTTATAAGCAAGAGTTGGCTGCTGATAGTTTATCATTGCATTTTAACTATTTAATTCCTCAAGGTGCTCTGACACCTGCCTGATTTGTAACTCCAGCTTGCAGGTATTTTTAATCTAATGATTGATATTTAGGGCAGCTTTTTGCAAGCAAAGAAGCTTTTTGTATTTTTGTACAGGTAATCTTTGACTTATAACAGTTTATTTAGTGACCATTCAAAGTTATAATGGCACTGAAAAAAGTGACTTATGACTGTTTTTTACACTTATGACCGTTGCAGCATCCCCATAATCATGAGAAGCCAGGCAAGGAGAAGTGCCCCTCAACATGAATGACATCGAGTTGGCCATGCCCACCTAATCACATGACCACCAAGCCACACCCACCAGCTAATCCATGCCCACAGAACCGGTTGTTAAAAAATTTGAATCCCACCCCTGCATATTATCATGATCACAACTTCTTGAAAGCAAAGACTTGTTGGGAAAAATATTGCGGTTGAATAAAACAGTCTTTCAGATGCCAGGAAAAAAAGGCCTATGTACAGGTTTTTTTTCATTTTTTCATTTTACTACTTTGTATGGATGCCAAGAAAGTTAAACAGGTAGCATATCCTCCTTTCTCCCAATTTGTCCCCCTTTCCAATTGTCTGTCTTTCTTTGTCTCTTCAGATATCTGGTCGTAATCTGAGACAGAGCTTAACCTGACTTTACTGGCCACAGTGTCTTGGGCTGTTGTGAATTGTAGTTCAGCAGCATCTGGAAAATAATTGCTGATGATGCTTAGAGGGTTAGCATCACCTTTTTCAAGCTTTATGCTTTAGGTCTGAGTTCTTTCCCAGGATTTTAGACTGATAGAAAACTTGAAAGATTACCTACATGGCCTTTTTTTTCTCGCTGAAAAGCTGCCTCTTTTTATTCAGTGCTTTTGATTCAGACCAAGTCCTGATAGTAACACAGAAATAGCATTATTATAGTAAGGGGTTGATTTTGAAGCCCTGTCATTTGGATGAATCCAATTAAACTCTACTAGGACCAGTCTCAGGATAGGGAGCATTCAGTCAGAGAGGCAGCAAAAATGTCAAAATGATGGCCCAATCTGGATGTTTAAAGTCATATCCCTTTTTATTTGTTTTGCACATAAGACAGGGCTTTAAGTGCATAGTTACAGCTACCATATTTTGCCTGGGTAAAAGTGGTTTTGTACATTTCTACATAGGGTTAACCTGGTGCAATTCTTTTTAAAAAAAAATTAAAGAGAGAAGTGAATTGATAACATTTATATAACAACTTTAAAGTGAGATAAAAGGGAAGCAGCCTGCAGGGAGGCATACAAAATATGTGAGTAGCTGCCATTTTGCCATGAAGCTGCGAGGAAGTCAACCACATGTGTCCTGCTGCAAAACTTTCTTCTCTTTCAATAACATAATTTCTTTTTTCTGTTGTGGAAATGCAACTTATCAAGAGATGAGAACATATCCAAAGTCAATGGGTGGTTCTTAAGGGATCTATATCCAATGGAGGTAGTATGTAGAGGTGTACCTCAAGGTTTGATATTGTTCAAGATCCTCAAAAATGACTTACATGGGAGAATAGAAGGGATGCACATAAAATTTGCAAATGCCACAAAGCTGGGATGAGTGAATGACATGGCTAACACCCACAAGACAAGCTCAAAATGCAAAATGATCTTGACAGACATGAATATTAGGTCCTATCCAACAAAATGTTGTTCAGTAGGGAGAAATGCATTTAGGCAAAATAAAAACAGGTATGTCATGCCCCTGTCAGAGTCTGAATCCGAAGACAGCTGACAGGGAGTGGGAGTGTGGCTCCATTGGCTGTGGAGGGAACTGGAGAAGGATAAAGTCTGGCTAGGCAGAGCAGGAGAGAGATAAAACAAAGGAGAGGGAGTTCAGAGGAAGATCAAGCCCCAGCCCCTCTTCATCCGAGGGCACACAGGGAGGAATGGAGAAGAGAGCAACATGGGTTGAGTGGCTTACGGGGGAGGAAAGCACCCTGGCTCCCTTCATTGGCCATACCTGGGAATGAGAGTTTAAAAGAAATGCATGCTGAGTGCAGCAGCTTCTGGGAGCAAACATAAGTTTTTCTTGTGTTGACTTTGCTTATCTGTGTTCCTGGCATCTTCCCAACCATGTGGAGTTATTGCCATACCTTCATGCCTGGAATTCTTGCTCCTGCCCTGTTGGACGAATTACCTCAGTTTGCCTGGACTGGACTTTTAGTTACAGTTTCTGTTGACCACAATTTGGACTTGATTCTCTGCAGCCAAAGACTTTTCCTAGGAGAGTTTTTCTCCAGCCAGAAGGTAACCAGGACATTGAGGCAAAGTTGGAGCTAATGAAGGGACTTCTACTGAATATCTGGCTGTGTTGCCTTTGTGCTATGCCCCGAGTCATCACAGATGTACAGATACATGATACAAGATGTACCTGACTTTTGAGAAAAGCAATACTTTTGAGAAAGATGGGGATCTTGATAGATCACAGATTAAGTATAAACCAGCAATGTGTGACAGCTGCCAAAATGCCATTCTGGCCCAGATCAACAGAAGTCTGGTGCTAAAGGGCCAGTCACATAGGCTGACGGATGCAAAAAGTATGTAAAAAGGACACAGCAGACGAGAAAATTTTCCATCCGTTGTTATC
>BHFT01032995.1:0-22042 GCA_004320025.1 Laticauda laticaudata
AGGAAGCTGAACAGCACACACACACACACACACACACACACACACACACATACAAACACCTGAGGGTGAAAAATCCTTTTGTGCCTGTGTTGTGTTTGGTTTTATTCTTGTCTATATCTTGTGCCAAATCAAAATAAGAAATCGATGTAAGCCAATGCTTGTAAGGTTTGATTACCTCATCCAATCAGTTTTGTATTCTGAAAGACTACCCGCCTATCAAATTCATAACCATTGCGTGTCCTCAAATATTTTTTTTCCTTTCTTAACTGCAGCAGTGTTCACTTGGATTAGTGCCAAAAAAATGCAATGGCTAGTTAAATGTTGAAGAGGTGAAGTTTGCTAAATCACTTCTGATTCTTCTGTCAAATTACAGATAGTTAAGAAAAAAATGTGGGTGTACACTGAAGCCATTTTTATGTCAAGTTATTATTATTTACATTTACATTCATTCATTTTCCACAGTTTGGTTATTTCTGATTCTTGGCGACACTTTATAGTCAAGTGCTCTCCATGCTACCTTGTCAAGCACAGCTTGTTACAGTTGTTTGCAACAGCTTTGATCCTATCAAGACAACAAGTTTGTTGCTGGCCTTGTCTTCTTGATCCACTAACCATTCCTGGCATCACTGATTTCTCCAATGAATTTGCCCAGATGTAATCTTGTGATTTTGGCTTCTAATGATGCTTCTTTTATTTAAATAATATTTTTAACTATATAAAGGTAAATATTTCCTGTGTTCAGTCATATCCAACACAAGGCGGCAGTGCTCTTCCCTGTTTCTTAGCAGAAGGAGCCCAGCAATGCCCAAAGACATTTCCGTGATCACATGGCCAACATGATTTATATGCCAAGTTGCATAGAATGCTCTCACCTTCCCACCAAAGTGGTACCTATTATATACTCGCATTTGCATGCTTTCAAACTGCTGGACGGTCAGGAGTTGGAGAAAGTAATTAAAGCTCATCCTATCATGTAGCACTTGGTCTCAAATCTGGGCTGTCAGTTGACAAGCTGAACACATTTAATTGCTGACCCATCATAATATGTATCTTTTCCTTTTACTCTCTGGAAAACTAGGAAGAATCCCTTCTGAAATATTTCACATTTCCTCTATGTGCTGAGACATTTTTTATATGCATTTACAGACATTTGTGTGGTCTGCTGATCCTGTCTCCCAAGGTCTTTCCCATATACTATTACAAAAGCTGAATCTTTTTCATTACATTTGTTTACCCCTGAAAGCAGTATTCAGTTATAAGATTTGTGCATCACCACCCATTAAAGAAACAAAGAGGGAATGGTAAACTGTCACTCTTAGCCCGATAAACATTGCAAAAGAAAAAGAATATCCTTGGATCCTTTGATGTCCTCCATTATTGTTGACTTGTAAATTGTCTTCTGGATTGCTACTCTCTTCCTCTTATTTTTACATTTGATATTATTTCCATAAGACCTACATTTTACTATGTTAGATATAAGAAGAGCTTACAATTTATTTGAATGAAAAGAGGGCACAGATGTTTAATGGCATTGATTTTCGTTATGGGAAATGTAAATAAACATTTATGCCTTTTGGCTTTGTAATGGCACTGTAGTCTTCCAAAAATATCATAAAACATATTTTTCAGTTTATGGTGGATGATTTTTAAACTATATATTTGGTTGTTTTGCTTATTTACTCCAAGGATCCTGTTCTTCAAAGTGCATACATTCAAATCGTTCTTTAGAGATTTCATGATCACAAGCTTTACGCTGAACTAGAAAAATGCTGCTTTGATCTCCCAGTTTTGGACTGATAGATCAAAAACACATTTCCTCAGAAAAAAATCAAATATATCTGGTTGAAATAAAGGCCATTGTATCTTGGGAAACCTCTTTCCTCCATCCTTATCAAGTACTACAGCTATTCTTGTATTTTGCCTATTTTTATCATAATTTCTTCTAATGTTGAAACTATAGCACTATTTCATGTTATGATGAAAAATGTTCGCTTTTAGTGAGATGGATTGTGGGAAGAAGAAGTGATGTAGGATAGCCATCCCCTAGTATTTCCCAGGATAAATCTATTAGGGTGAAAGAAATAAGGGATTAATCTGACAAGATTCTGTCTATATGAAGTAGACAAATAAAGAACTGAACATTGCCTAGATTATGTTACATAGTTCTAGAGTTAGGCCTGACAAAAAACTTCATTGCAGTAATTTATTATATATTCTTTCTTGATGAAAGAGTTCTTACATAATTACTCATAGCTTGAAGTTCAATTCTGTTGATGGAGCTCAAGATTGACTCAGTCTTCCATCCTTCTGGAGTCTGTAACATGATGATCCAAATTGTTGGGGGCAATAAGCAAATAATGCTTACACTATAAACTGCCCAGAGAGTGCTGTAAAATGCTATGGACTTATATACAAGTCTATATGCTATTGCTATTGCTATCACTACCACAACACCAAAGGTTAGAATGTTTTGCCATATTTATAATGTCTTCTTTCTTTCCCCATGATTTTTAGTGGGGGTTTTTTTTGGAATCTGTATCAAGTTCTATGTTTCTTCTTACCACACTTGCCACTCAACCACACAGCTTACCAACAAGCAAACTGAATTAATTGACCCCCTTTCCCTCCCTAGAGTTTCCATTTATTTATTTATTTAGGCAATTTATATGGCTGCCAGCTCAATCAAATGACTCAAATCAATGAACAGAATTAAAATAAAATAAACAAAAAGTAATAAACACGATAAAAGTTAAAATATAGGCATCCAAGATGCAACAACCCAAATCACTAACCCAGTGAAGAAAATACCTGCACAAACTCAGGTATTTTTATAGCTACCGTCTACATCTGCTGTCAAATATTTTCTAATCCTTCCCATTATAGAGACCTCCCATTTTTCCTTAGATCTGCTATTTAGGGATAACCGATACCTAGCAGGGGTCATATTAAAAGCACATAATTACCTCATAATTACACATTTTTTCCTTTAAAAAAAACCTAATCATAATGCCATTAAAATGTCATGCAATAGTATCTACTTTGTTCTATGTATCAACTCTAGTAGCAATTGTACAAAATTTGGCTACTTTCCTTAAAGTCATTGACTTAACTGTTAAAAGGAAATGGATAAGGCTTCTATTTCTTCTAAATAGTAGATGTATAGCCAATGCATAATGAAGTCCTGGTGCAGATTAAATAAAGTGGCAATAGAGAAGGCAAGAGACAATTGATTCATTTCCCCAAGCAGGTAAGGATCATAGACCTTTCATTAGAGTATGGTTAAATTTCCCTTCTAATTATAGTGAAAAAGAGCACATTGAATTTAACGGATGTGAATGTTTCCCTTTAGACTGGGCAAAGGATCTGGGCAAGATTGGAGGGTATTCAGAAGGATTTTTTGCTGAATAAACTTGAATTGTATTTCTATGAATTAGAGCTTAGATCAGGCCTAAAATCCAGGAACCTGTGAGTAAAATTGGGTGACTTTTGGGCCAGTCACTCTGTCTCTCAATCCAACCCATCTCATAGGGCTGTTGGTGGAGGAGGGAGTATTAGGCATGTTTGCTGCTTTGAGTTACTTATAAAATAATAAAGGCTAATTAAAAAAATTATAAAATAAATAAAAATATCCATCGATGTTCCCCCTCCTGAACAATTCTCATCAGCTTTCAGAAGATAGGCCTTTCCTTTATCTTTCTCTCTCTCTCATAGTATCCTGTTAGATGAAGATTTCCCATCTTCCTGATAGCAGTCTGCATGCCCATCACAATGGATTATTAATAGACACCAGAGCCGGCCAATCGGGTGGTTTTGGCTTGTGAGGTTATTGTGAATGGAACATAAGGGGAATTGTGAAGCAGGTACGGACATCTCCTGCTGCCATCCAGATTAGAGCTGGAATTCAGCAAGTTCTGACCAATTCTGGAGAACCAGTAGCGGATATTTTGAGTAGTTCGAAGAACCGGCAAATACACCTCTGACTGGAGATTTTACAGTATCCTTCCCCTGCCACGCCCACCAACCCATGCCCACAGAACCGGTAGTAAAAAAAATAGAATCCCACCACTGCATCTCATGATCTTTTCAGATATGGAATCTATCTCATTGAACCAGGTATTCCAAACAAAAGAATCAGATAGAAATCCTCCTTTTCTCTCTCAAGATGGCTGAAAAGGAAGAAATTTCTAGACTAGTCATTTCCTGACTCTTTGCACAAAACAGATTTGGGTGGAGATGAAAGCAGGTATTGGTAGATTGGTATCCTCCAGAAGTTCTTCAAAACCTGGAATAGATCACAGTTTGCTATGTTGTCAAATTTATACCCACACAAACTAGGCAAGCCAGCCTTATGTGGAAAGGGAAGGGATTCTTTGTTTTTATCTGTACAAAGCTAGAACATTACAATACAATGTGGCGCCATGTGATAAAATATATTTCATACATAGATTTTATATCACCAATTCAAAATCAAATAGGGCATGACTATGCAGTCAAAATAGTGCTGTAGCAGTTTCACTGAGCTTCTGTTATGCTTCCAAAGATGAGAAGGAGACCATGCTACTAATGTGTAGAAATATACATTATTTCTTACCCATGACAACAAAATTGGCTTTGCTATGGAACAGGCAGCAAGTATTTATGACCTATCTGTACTCTCCTTGTAGGTGATTTGAGTAATTAAGTAATCAGGCTCAAAATGCTGTTTTCTAAAACTGGAAGAAAAGGCATTTTCTCCATGAATTTTAATAAGATTTACAAGCTCTGAGCTAAATTATAAATTCTGTTCTGCAGCTGCAATCCACAGCGTCAGAATTGTTTATTGTTATTTTGAAATCTGCTAAAAGGATGGATGTACAAATGCAGTCAAACATCTTTTCAGGATATGTACAGTATCTACATCAAAATCTCAGTTTAGCATTTCCAAAATAGCAACCATGTATAATTTAAAGTCATCTTTTTGAACGGAAAGGCTTGAGAAATCCTGAACACTCCATCCAATCTTGCAGAGTTAGATCCAGATGTTCTGAGTTGAAAGCAATGATAGAAAAAGCCTTCATCCTAGGATAAGGTTGGTTAATGACTGCATTCATTTAATATCTGTATTTCTAATTTCCTTAACCATACCTGTATGTGAAGGCCATTATTTCTCAGATTTTAATGAACTTTCAGAGGGAGAAAATATCTACCAAAATGAGAGTTAGACAACTAGTGGCGGAGGACCTCCAAGCTCTGCCTTCCATTTACCTCAAGTGCCATAATCATAGTTTGTAGTTTCCTTTGTACATTTTTTGCCACTATTCTCATATCGCTACCAAACTGCTGCAATCTTGATGTAAATGATGACCAAATATGACTGAAGTTACTGTTTTCTCAATGATTAGAGGCTGTATTGAGGAAGCAATCCTATCTGTAGGGGTTGGTCCAGAGGAGAGCTTGTAACAGTTCACTCAGTGATCTTTCCCCAGAGTTAATAATGCTTGAAAATGGTGCTTTCTACTGAAATGGTTGAAGAGGAATTTCCAACCCATCAGTCAGCTCATCTCTAGATGCATTGTACTTTGTCCAGATAATTAAACACCTATTTATTTATTCATACCTGCAATGAAGAGGTTTTTTTTCCAAATATATATATATATATATTTCATTCTCATGGAAGTAACTTGTATATGCACAGCCATGTGTGGCCCAATCCAACAAAATAGATTGCCTTTGGAGCCACAAGATTAGCTATATCTAATTTAAGGGCTGTGACATGGAAACATATCTTCTGTATTTTTAAAGAATTTTCGGAGAAAAATGCATGAAATCACTTCCCAAATAAAGCTAACATTTACCAAGCACTGCAAGCAAAGTTAGTGAATGACAATTTAGTACTTGAGGACAATTCTCTTGATCATTTTGCTTTGTTTTGTTTTTTAAAATAGTGATCTGATTTTTTTTTTTTAAAGTAGAGTATATAGTATATTGGTATGTTGCAAAACAGCAACACCAAAACAGCCACCAAAAACAGCTTCTAGTATTAAGTTGTGCATATTGCATGTTCGGGTCTTTCCCGTGTAAGATTGAGAGTATCTTGGCAACATTTTGATGAGGTCTCACTTGCCACTTCAGGCTGGTGCTTTCAGCTTTGTGCTTGTGCGACGCAAAGTGTGATTGGAGCTGCCGTTTCTCTTAAATACTGGTGGGAGGTTAGCTGTGTTGTCATTCTCTGATGGGTTTATGGAGTTTTGTTTGGAGATTGGTTGGCTTTTTCGCAAGAACATGTGTAGCTGAGGTATTGGCTGTGTTGTCTATAGCCTCCTGTGTTTGTAACAACCTAGGTAAATGGGCGTGCATCACCACTGCATGAGTTGGCTGTGTGATGACCTCTGAGTCTATTGTTGTGACACCCTGGTCTTGTGCCTTATATTCCAGCATACTGAAATACTTAAAGCTGCTGTTATCACACACATAAGTATATAACATATACATATACAATATATACATACATCTCATACATCATACATATATACACATCTCACACAGGCATCCAGATGAAACCTAGCTTCCTAATAAATGATAGCCGTCCATGTTACTTGGAGCCGCAAGCTGCACTAAAACCTCCAAACAGGAACACAATGTTGCCAGCCAATCAAGACAAAAAAAAAAGCCACAAAACAGACAGAAGATATTAGAAACACCAATCAAAGCAGAACACAGCCATAACTCAGGAACAATAAACACAAAACCAAGACTCCCAACCAATCAGAGATGAAGAAAAAAAACTTCTGGCACAGCAGTAGGGGTAGCCCCAAATTTTTCAAACTGAAACGACTGTGAAAGTCTGACTCACAGCAAACATAATACAGAAAACCTGATGATGGCACGATGGCAAATGAGATTCTGCCGAAACGTTGCTACAACCAATTTAAAAGCACAACTATAATTGATGTGGAAAGAAATACCGATAAATATATATATTATTATATGCAGGTCTTGGCATGTTTGGGTCTTTTTCTGTGTAAGATTCAGAGTATCTTGGCATGTTTCAATGAGGCTCCCACTCACCATCTTCTTAGGCTGGTGCTTTCAGCTTTGTGCTTGTACAAGCAAAGCGTGATCTGAGCTGCCGTCTCTCCATAAATACTGGTGGGGAGAAATGTGGTGTGCTGCGCTCTGTTGTAAGTGGATGGTTGGGCTGTGGTTATTATTTCTTGTTGGTTGATGGTAGTTGATGTTTGTAGATTGTTGGCTTTTTCACAACAACCTGTGTGCTAAGGTGCTGGATGTATGTCTATCAGCCTCCTGCGTTGTAATGACTTTTGTAATGAAACCTTCTGGGTTATTGTTATGACATCCTAGGTCTGTGTGCTGTATCTCCTGGGTCATTGGCTGTGTTGTGACATCCTGAGGTTTTGTGTGTAACTCCTGAGTTACGTGATGTGATATCCTGAGCGGCTGGCTGTGATGTAACATTCTGGATTTTGCTTTGGCTCCAAATTTGAGATCTGGCTATGTGTTCATGGTGTGGTGTACAGTTTGCTTGGTTTGGGGGGTCAGGGTTGTTGCAGCTGGTGACCAGCTGTGCCTCTGGTTTCTGGATGTGGTTGCCTTTTGTCTATAGGATGGGTTTGGGTTTGAATCTGGTGAGGAGATTGGTGGTGAGTCATAGTGTTGTTTTGGGTCAGAGTGTGTTTATGGCTGGGTCTTGTCTTGTTACTAGGCTAATATTACTAAGTATGCTGGTTGAAGGTGAGAGACGTATGACTCACTCATAACTATCATAATTCATGGATAGCTAGTCTTCTCTAATTCAATGGCTCTCCTGATATTCTCTTGTTGAAGTGTTCAGTATTTGAGATTAGTTTGGTATCCTCAAAATTAATTTCATTCCTGTGGCTTTAAGGTGCTGGAAAAGGGAGGAAGTATTTTCTTCTTTTCTGACTGATTCTTCTGTTCTGTGATGCGTGCATTTATTTTTTCCTGTTGGTTTGTCCATGTATGTGGCTAGGAAATTGTTGCATGGTATTTTCATAAACTCTTTGGCTTTCTAGCTGATCTTGTCCTTGGGGTTTCTTTAGGATGTTGGTTATTTTTTGGTCAGTACCGAAGGCTGCACAGGAAATCTTACACGGAAAAAAAAATCTTTGATGGCTGCCTCAATCTTCCATGGGGAAAGACCTGAACATGCAAGACCTGCATACCTGTACCCGTGAAAATCAACAAAAACAATATATATATATATATATTATATATATAATTATATATATATAATATATATATAATATATATATATATATATATATATATATATATATATACTATGATATATACACATATATATATATATATATATACATATATATATATATGTCTTCTGAGTGCGTTTTTGTTTCTTCTCAGAAGAGAAGAAAATACTTCCTCCCTCTTTCCAGCACCTTAAAGCCACAGACATGAAATTAATTTCAAAGGAACCAAATTAATATCCAACACTGAACACTCTAGAAAGAGAATAATTCAGGAAGCCATTGAGATAGAGAAACACCCCATAACATGAATAGATGGACGATACCTCCCACTTACCAGACATCTGAAGCCTAGCCCTCACCAACAAACGAGTCCCAGCCATGAAAACCAACACCAGACCCAACACAACACGGGACACCACCGCCAATCCACTCACCAGAACAGGCCAAGCCCATCCTATAAACGAAGGGCAACCACCATCCAGAAAAAAGACCAAGGCTGCTCGCCCCAGCTGTTGCACCCCTGACCCAAAACCAAAAACAAGTTGACACATGCCCAGAACACAGACCCAGACCCCAAACTCAAAGCCAGACTAAACCAGAAAGCTATATCACAGCTATCCTCTCAGGACATCACATCAGAAAACTCAGGAAATTACACCACAAGAACTCAAGTTGCAACACAGCAAATGACCGCAGATACCACAACACAGACCAAGGTTATCACAGCAATAAATCTCACAAGTCATCACACAACCCATTACCCAACTGTTACTACACAGGAGGCTAATGGAAAAGAGAAGTAAAAACCACAAACAACCCAGGAGATTACAACGCAGGACTCAGGATACCACAATAAAAGAACTCACAAGCCCATCACACAACTCATTACCCAAGCCATTAAACACAGAGGCTCATGAAAAAAGAATCACTTCAAAACAACGACCCAGGAGATTACAGACAAATCCAGGATATCTCCACAACAAAACTCACAAGGCCATCACACAGCCCGTTATACCAACATCAACTCCATCAACCAATCAAGAGGCATCAGTGCAGCCCAACCAGCAAAGGACCACCACCCCACCCCCCCCAGACTATGTATAGAAAGACGGCAGCTTCAATCACACACTGCTTCACTGGCACGAAGCCGAAAGCACCAGCGTGAGGATGGCAAGTGGGACCTCGCCGAAACATTACCAAGTATATCTTAACTCTACATGGGAAAAGACCCGAACACACCTAGCCTACATTCCTGCCGGTGAAAATCTACGAAAACAAATATATATATTTTACAACGCAGGACCCAGGATACCACAACAAAGAACTCGCAAACCATCACCCATTACCCAAACTGTTAAAACACAAGAGGCTAATGGAAAAAAAGGTCACTTCAAAACAAACGATCCAGAGATGACAGCACAAGATCCGAGGATATCTCCACAAAACAAAACTCACAAGGCCATCATGCAGCCCATTATACCAACATCAACTCCATTAACCAATCAAAAGGCAGCAGCACACGCCAAACCAGCCCAGGCACTCCAGCCCCCTCCCCACCAAGTATTAAAGAGAGACGGCAGCCCCTATCACCACACTGCTTGCACTGGCACAAAAAGCCAAAGCACCAGCCCTGAGGATGGAGTGTTGTGTGTGTGTGTGTTGTGGATTGGTATGGTGTGTGTATATATATATATATATATTTATAATATATATATATAATATATATATATATAATATATATATATATATATAAATATATATATTATTTTGTTGCTGTTTAGCTTCCATTCGGGTATTATCCCACGTCATTGTAGTTCTGTTAAAGTTTGTAGCAACGTTTCAGCAGAATCTCATCTGCCATTCATCAGGTTCTGTATGGAAAAACATTATATATATATATAGGTATATATATATAGATGAGAGAGAGAGAGAGAGAAAGGAGAGAGAGGAGAGAGAGAGAGAGAGAGGAAGAGAGAGAGACGAGAGAGACGAGAGAGGAGAGAGAGAGAACTGAGATGACGAGAGAAGAGAGAGAAGAGATGATTCCAGAGACTGTCAATCATTGGAAGCCTAACACTCTCAAATAGAAAGATCTCCACACCACCAAAAACAGACAAACACTGAGGCACAGACAGACTCCTCTGATGCCTCCAGCATCAAACACCCCCCCACCAGCACCCAGGTGAAACCCAGCTTCTGATGAATAGCAGCCGTCCTTTTCACACGAGCCAACTGCATTGAAAGCCTCCAAACACAAGAAAGAGTGTTGCCAGCCAATCAAAGCCACAAAAACATACAGAAGAAACCAGAAACCCAATAATCCAAATCCAAGTCAATGAACACAGACCCAGGTTAATAGCCATCAGAATAGACCAAGCCTCAAAATTTGAAAACAGAGAAGGAACTGTGAGACACACTTCCAGACAGAAGCCTGATGATTGCATTTCTGCTGAAACTATTAGTATATATATGCTGTTCAGCTTCCTTCGGGTATTATCCCACGTCATTGTAGTGCTTATTATGTTGTCGGCAACGGTTTCAGCAGAATTCTCATCTGCCATCATCAGGCCTTCCTGTGTTTGAGTTTGTATGTGGTCAGCGTCTCAAGCCGTTGGTTTTAAATTTGAGGCTAGCTATTATGTGGCAGATGTTTTTTTTCTAACCATCCTGAATTGGTTGGGAGTCTTGGTCTGTTTTTATTTGGACCTTTGGAGTTGTTTATTGGTATTTCTGTTTCTTTCTGTCTGTTTTTGTGGCTTTGATTGGCTTGGCAACACTCTGTTTCCTGTATTGGAGGCTTTCAGTGCAGGCTTGGCTTCACGTTGAAAGGACGGCTATTATCTATTAGGAAAGCTAGGCTTCATCTGGGGTGCCGGTGGGTGTTTGAGCGGAGGTATCAGAGGAGTCTGTTTGTGCCCAGGTGTTTTGCCAGGCTTGTGGTGTGGAGATCTTTCTTATGTTGCAGAGTGCAGGCTTCCAAATGATTGACAGATTCGCTGGAATCACTCTTCTATTCATGCTTTCAGGTCTTTTTTCAAATCTCTATGGCCTTCTCTGATGATTCTGTGGCTGGGGTTTTCTATAGTGGCTAGGGTTTTGGTGCCATTGAAGTTGATGTTGTGACCTGTGGTTTTCTTGGGATTGGACTAGTGAGGAGTGTTGTTCCAGCTTTTTTACTGCATTTTGTGTCATCCTGCAGGTAACTTTATTCTATTCGGGATTGATCCAATCGGGGAAATGATTTGATGGCCGGGAACTTCGGGGCTGGGACCCATTGTTTTGCTACCCAGCCGTTGCGCCTAGTCATGTGGGACCATGGGTGAGTGATTAAGTTTTTACATCACAGCGGACTCCATCTCCCCTTGGGTCCTACAGATGGCCTGACACGGTTACACGATCCTCGAGTTGGCATGGACGGCCAGAACCGCAATTCGTCCCAAGTCTCCAGTGCATGGACCATTTTAAGACACACCTGTGCTGGCCAGGACATCGCCGCCCCCGCCATCTCCATACCTCCTGAACCTATCCGATTTCTCAGATGTATATTGAAGAAGAGGGCGGATCGGTTACCACCGCCATCAAACCTATGATTGTCCCGTGGACCTTCTGCCTGATGCCCCCACTACCCAAGGACACCGTATTCTATATCTGAGCCCGAATGGCCCCCATTCGTGATTTCTTGGAAAAGAATTTGGCCCGGGGTATTATCCGGCCGTCATCGTCCCCTCTTTCTGCTCCCATTCTTTTGTTTAAAAAGAAGATGGGAGATTTGTGCTTGTGTTGCGATTACCCACGGTTGAACGCCATTATGGTGAGGAATAGTTTATCCCTGCTGCTCAATTCCAAGTGATGGAGCGTACGGAGGTTACTAGTCTTTCACCAAGCTTGCATCTTCAGGCCTTTCACCTGGTGCAGATGCCGAGAGGGGGATGAATGGAAAGACAAGCATTTGGCACCCGATATGCCATTTTTGATACACCGTGATGCCGTTTGGGTTGACCAAGCCCCCACGGTCTTCCAGCACCTGATGAATGATGTGTTCCATGACATGCTGTGATTGGTTCATGATTGGTAACCTTGTTCATGATGGTGTACCTGGATGACATTTGGATTTTATTCCAGGTCCAGGCACAATCATATTCAACAAGTTTATCAGGTATTGCAGCATTCTTCCGGAAGCTCAACTTCTATGCAAAAGCGGAGAAAATTGCCTTTTTCATTCCAGACTTCCATAGAGTTCTTGGGTTCACATCATCTCTCTCCTGAAGGCATTGCCATGGACCCGCATAAAGTGGAGGCTTTGTGTACTTGGGAAAACCCCCATCATCGAGTTAAAGACCGTTCAATGTCTCTTGGGTTTCGTAATTTATAAGGGACCTCATCTGGGTTTTGCCAAGCTGACAGATCCCACACCCAGCTCCTTAGAAAGAAGGTCCCATTCCAGTGGTGTGCCCCCACAGCACAGGCCTTTGAGGCTCTCAGAAGGTCTTCATTGCAGAAAACCTATCCTGCAGGCATCCTGATCCAACATCGTCCATTTGTAGTGGAGACGGATGCATCAACGTGGCTGTTTGGGCTGTGTTGTTGCAAGCCCAACAGATGGCACACCTCTTCTTACCTGCGCGTACTATTTCAGAAAACTCACTACTTCTGAGCACAATTTACTATATAAAAAGGAGCTTGCTGGCTATCAAAGGCTGCCGTTTTGATACCTGCAACATCATCTGTGAGGAGGCCCGGCACAAGGTGAAGGTTTCGGACGGTCATCGTAATTTGGAACCATTTGTCCGCTGCGAGAAGTTGAACCTGCGACAGATCGGATGTCGTTATTCTTTGCCAGGTTCAACTTTTCTTGACTTATATCCACCAGTGGTCAAAATCGAGAGCAGTGCCTTGTCCTGTAAACCAGAGTACCTTTCTCCGAGGACACCCTCCTCCACGTACGGTGCTTGCCCCGGGAATCTTTGGCTGTTATCCAGGAAATCAGTGGATTTGAGGGCTTGGGTTACAAGAGGCGCAGTGCTTAGACGCTTGGTCACAGCAGACAATGGGGAAATAGGACCTGACTCCCCCATTGACTTTGCTGGAGGGCTTACTACGACATCGAGGCCATTTGTTACGTTGCCAATGAGGAACACTTAGAGCCCTTATTTATGATCTCAATGTCATTGGACAAAACCCGTGCTGCCACCTATTTTGGTTTTTTTTAAGACCCTTCATCTTTGTCACATGGGACTTTGGTGCGCCTTGAGTCAGCATGATGTCAAAGCTATGTCGCATCTGTGTACCGCTTGCAGACAAGCGAAAGGCCATGACGGGGGTGCACCTCCTGTTCTCTTTCAACACTGCCGGACTCCGCGACAGACCATGGGGGGAAAATTTTCATTGACTTTTTAACACATTTGACCTTCTTCGTCGGGATATAAACGTGCTCATGGTGGTTGATATGCTGACAATTATGGGCTCACTTTATCCCTTTGTTCGGAGTATTACCGTCAGCTCATAGTACTGCCCATTATTTTTGCAAAACACGGTTCTGTTCTGCATGGTCTACCGCGGACAGGGTGGTTTCGGATCGCGGTATCCCCAGTTTACCCGCTCAATTTTGGAAGAGCGTTATGACATGCTACAGGTACAGGTGTGCGTGTCACTCGGCGCACCATCCAGCAGACTATGGTGGGATGGAGAAGGTGTTTGTCAACCACCAAAGAATGATTGGATGACTTATCTCCCTTTAGCCGGAGTTCACATTTCAACACACATCCAGCACACTTCCCACGCACATGACACCTTTTTACGCAAATGTGGATTTTCATCCAAGGTTTTTCCCATTGTCACAATTCTTGGATTCCCCAGTTCCCGAGATGCAGGACTTTCTTGTACAGAATTACATTTTTGGCTTCACCAAATTGATTTCACAGCAATTAGAAAGGGCTAGTAGGACTATAAAAAGTTCACGGAATTGTTCACGCCAGGTGATGCCTCCGCTAGCCATGGGGGACACGGTGTGGTTATCCACAAAGCATCTTATGGTCGATCGTCTGATCAAAAAGTGGACCATCGCTTCATCGGTCCCTTCCCTATCAAGGCGGTCATCAATTCCCGTTATTTTATTGGCTCACCCTCCCGTGCTCTATGCGTTATACATCCTGTCTCCCACCGTTCCTTTCTGGTTCCTGACACCCCTTCGTGTGCTCTCCATTCTCCCGATGGCTTACGCGTTCTCCATCTGACCCAACAATTGATTCCCGCTGCTTGATTGACATGGTGGTCAAGCATTCGCGGATTCTCGCTGGTTGAAAGGATGTTTTCAATACTTCATTGAGAGGCTGGGGGATGGACCAGATGTTCTTTCCTGGGTGGATGCTTCACGGTCCACGCCCCGGACTTTTCCGGAGATTCTATTGCCACAGTTCCCATTGAAACCTCATCCTGATCGTCCATCAGGGAAGGGCCCCTGCGGTGAGGGATAGTGTTGTGACTCAGAGGTTGAGCCTGCTTTGTCAGAGGTCGAGGACTTGGTCAGTGAGGAAGAGGAGGATTTGGCTCTAAGGTTTGAGCCTGTTTTTGCTGAGACACAGACTTTGGACAATGAGGGAAGGGGAGATTGTATGGCTCTGAGGTTTTGGCCCTGATTTTGTTAAGGATTTGGAATTGACTTTCTCCACAGGACTTTCCTTCTTGCAGATTCTTCCTCCCTGATTTTACCTCAGGTGTTGGCAGATTAACCAGCGAGAGCATATCAGAGCCTCTAACTGAGGATAAAGCTGAGGATGTTAGTTTGATGCGAGGCAAAAGACGCAGCAAAAGCATGAGATGGCAACACAAAAAGAAAGGACAAATCAGAGGACTTTGATGATGAGAGACTGACACGCCCCACAGGGAATAAAAGTGGGTGTGTTAGCTCTGAAGGTTCTTGTTCGGGACAACGTGTTAACTAGTGAGAGAGGCTTCGCTGAGGATTCCGTGTGTATGACAGCTTTCCTGCTTTCTTATCAAACTTGGCAGACAGCTTGCGTGAGACTGCCAAGAACATTATCAGCTCAAATAATTTAACCTGGTAATCCCTGGACTTGCTTGTTTATTTGTGTTTTCAATTTGATATTTGGACTTTTTACTTCGTTCATACCGGTGAGACACAACATATATATAAAGTTGTAGCAACGTTTCAGCAGAATCTCATCTGCCATCATCAGGCTTCTGTATTAAACTATACAAATATAGTATACAAACTCAATACAGTTCAATACATACAAACTCAATACAGAAGCCTGATGATGGCAGATGAGATTCTGCTGAAACATTGCTACAACTTTAAAAGCACTACAATGACGTNTTCTGCTGAAACATTGCTACAACTTTAAAAGCACTACAATGACGTGGGATAATACCTGAAGGAAACTGAACAGCACATATGTAAGTACCCGTGAAAACTTTAAAAAGCATACACACACACACACACACACACACGCACACACACACACACATAATACTAGAAACTGCTGTTTTGCAATATACCAATGTTGGAGGTCTTCTAGTTCAGCCCCTGCTTCGGCAGAACATCTGATACAATTCGAGACAGATGTCCAATTTCTTCTTACAAACCTCCAGTGACGGAGCAGCCACAATCTCTGCAGATTCCATTTATTAATTGTTCATTAATTGTTCTTATTGTCTGGAAATTTTTCCTTAGTTCTAGGTTGGATTGCTCTTTCATAAGTTTCCATCCATTGGTTTTTGTCCTGCCCTTTAGGTGCTTTGGAGAAAAGGCCTATCCCTCCTCTTCTCTATGACAGCCCCTCAAATATTGGAAGCCTGCTATCATATCAGTTTGATTTACATAAATGTTGGTGAGTGCATATACTGCTAAAAACTTAAATATGCTCACTGATTCTTGCCAAGCTATGGTATCGAATCGATCATGAATATATAATTATTTGCTATGTCCATGTACAGTGTTTTTATCTCTGGTCCATTAATCACAATCCATATTACATTTTATTTTACATTGTTCTGATATTTTCAGGTTCCCAAGTTTAGAGCATTTTGGTTTGCCCCAAAATCTTTCAGAAGTACATGAAGACATGTTTTAATCTCATTTTTTAGATATTATGATAGAGTGGAGCCTACTAGATAGCTTAATGATGGTTAATTGAATATGTTCTCTTGTATTCTTTTCTGAAATTTTGTTTTTATTTAATTTTTTAATCTTTGTGAATTATATTGGTTTAGTTTTTAATAGTTTTGATATATCTGCACTATTTGATTATATATACCGCCCAGAGTTGCTCAGTGAGATGGGCAGTTATATCAATGTGACAAATAAATAAATAATTTCCAGTCACCTCTGTACATCACAATCACGAAAGAAAGCAAATCTACCAAAGTTTCTCTTATTCGGTTCTCTATTATATAAAAACCTGATTTTCCCTACAAAATGTTCCTTGTTTTCACTGATATTTCTTTCTTTCTATGAAAATAATACATGTTATACCACTCTGTGTGTGTGTGTGTGTGTGTGTGTGTGTTCCAAAAATATACAGAGCAACTTAAAACTAATAATTTCTCCTTGAGTGTGACTTCATTTGACTCATATTTCACCCAGTGAAGTTGAATATCTAGATAGATAAAGAAAATACCATATATCTGAACATGTTGATGAAAAGTCAGAGAATTTCGGTTGACACAAATCAAGATGTGATTTTGGAAAGCTGCGGGTGGGATGAAATGAATGTTTTATTAAAGATTCTCACTCTATTTGAAAGTCAAAGCAGCCTGTTTTCTTGTCAAAAGTTTCCAGAGTGGTATATGCTTGACTGAGTCCCCCACCCTCTTTAATCAATGACTAACATCACATTGTTGATGAAGTCAAGAAATATCTGCCAGCAAAGTCTGCTTATATTTAAATTGCTTTGTTTCTAATATTTTATTTATTTATTTATCAAATTTACATGGATGCCCATCTCACAGAATGTGATCGTGAGCTGTGTACAGCACCCCAATGAAATAAAAAATATAAAACAATTGTATCCAAAACCTTTATAATTATTTTAAAACATTAAAAACAATAAAAAGCAGAACTAAACAAGGAAAGAAAAATAACAGATGGAGTGACGCCAATAATAAGGAAGCCATCTCATGAGTTCACCTGTCCCCTGAGGTTTCCAGGTCTACTGGCATAACCAAGTCTTGAGGGACCTTTGAAAGCCCAAGAGAAATATCCCAAAGGTGCTTTTTCAAGACGCAACTGGACTTTCTGGTTTTTCTTTGAAGATGTTTCACTTCTTATCCAAAAAACTTCTTCAGCTTTGTAATCAAAAAAGCAGAAAGTCCCATTGCCTCTTGAAAATCATGACCTGGATGACTGAGAACCTCCATAGACATTCCAAGAGAAATGAATTCAACTACATCTCTGGGAAGAGAAGATTCCACAATATGGACACCTCAGTAGAAGAGGCCCACCAGCTCGAGAGCCCAGGCAAATACAACTGGGAAGAGGAAGTCCCTCAAATATTCCAATCCCATGCAATGTTGGTCAGTACCAGCACCTTGAATTGGACAAACTGGTAATCAATACAACTCATGCAGTGGAAGTGCAACATGCATTCTATCAGCAACATGTAAGTGTTTGTGTCTTTCAGAAGAGACTGAAAATCTGACAGTGCTAATTTCCTTGGACCCGTAATGGGGGTGTCCGATTCAGGAAATGGTTAATAGACAAAGAAGAGTTCACTTCCATCCTGCTTATGCATGAGTTCTGTTCTTGTCAAAAATTTTAATTAACTCTTAGTGGTTTTAATCTTTTATATTGCTGCTTGATTAGGTTGTAAACTGCTCAGAGTCACTCAACAGTGAGATGGACAGAATATAAATTTAATAAGTAAATAACTTGATGTTGATTTTCCTTTCTGTGTTTCTTCCTACTTGTATATTTTTCATGTTGTAAACTGTAATACACATAACTCTTTAACAACTGTAGTTGGAATTGTGCCAGTGAAACTTCCTGCCACATCAACTGTGCTCATGGTATATTTTCAAGAAGAGATGCCTCTTTCTTAATTAGCATTGCACTTGCTTCAGCCTGGCACTGAGGCATATTAGAACAAATATGTCTGAGGATCAACACAGAACTGTTTGAATCAAATTCTAAACAGTGTGTTCCTGATAAAAGAAGTGAAATGGAGATTTGGAAAAATGGAAAGCAAATTGTATTAGCTACTAGACACCCTGTGACCCACTGGTCATTCTTCTTTCCATATATAAGAATATATAAGCTTGCATGGTTTTTCCCATCTCTTATGAACCCTCTCCCACCCAAAACATCTTTCTTCTCAGCTGACCCATGGAACTGCCTGCCATTTTGTGGAAACAAAGGGAGAAATCAACTGCAAGGAAAACTGTCCCCCTGCTCCCCAATCTGATGTATCTATGACCCCTACATTGCTAGAAGGCATCCATTTCCTTCTGTCATCAGCCACTGCCAAAAAGAGATTTCAGGTGTTGTCCTTTGTTCCAGAATAGCCAATAGCCACTCACCCATTGGACCTTGTAGATAGCCAATGGGATGCAGAGGGAGGTGGGAAAAATGGTGGTGTTATAAGCCTCTCACATCTTTCCTTGCATCAAGCAACCTAAGCCCTCCTGGGAAGTGTAGTTAGAAGGCATGGTGTTGCTGAAGCAGCCACAACTTCAACAACTTTTATTTCTCCAGGAATCATAGATGCCAGCATTCTGTAAATTAACTTATTTGAATTCTCTTGGTTCAATCATTGTTGCCCAATAGATTCTAATTTCACCCAATTGAAGGTTGGGTAAAGAGACACAAGAGTTTTAGTCATATAGATTTGCTGTCATTGTGAATGTACCTGGTGATAATAATACTTTTATACTGTTCTGTTTATTTAATTTCTATGAACAGTATTTTTATCTCAGAGTTTTTATGGGTGGTCTTAATTTTGTTTACTGACGAGAAACAAATTTACATTGGTTCAAAAGACAATGGACAAGCAGGCAGTTATAATTGCTGTTCTTATATTCCATATAAATTTATATAATTTCTGTCAAGATGCCTTAGACATCTCTTTGTTTGTGCCATTAAGTATATGAATCAAAATTCAGACCAGTTCTAATAAAAGAATAAAGTGTTTATTTGAATTAATTTAAATCCTTCAGTGATGGAAATGCACTTTAATGAACCTATTTCACAGTGTTATTGCTGTGAAAATAAAATATTTTCATATAATCTTTCTTAATCTCCTGAGGGAGGAGGGGGAAGGAAGGAAGGAATAAATTATATACATAATTGAGTTATGTATTAAATCTCAATATTCAAAAAGTGTCACATTTCAGCATCTGAATACTATTCTGATTGTCCTTTATTGTTGAAAAGGACCAATTTAATCCTAGACTTAATAGACATATTTTTGTAAACATTACTATATTTATAATATGGTATGTTTGCCTATATATTTAATATTTTCAATTTTTTCTCTTTATATCTGAGGCACACTGATATGAAAATAGTTGACCCTTTTTCAACTTTACTTAAAGAACTGTAGTTTATCCCTAGATGGAAAGTTTGCAGAAATGTAGTGTCTGATTACTCCAGGAGAGTTTCAATTGATAAAAATGAGGAAAATAAATTGTCCTTTCAAAGAAACCCATTCTTTTTGTGGGTGTTATTTTAATCCAAATTTTCAAAAGAAAAAAAGAAATCCATATTCTCATGTCTTTCTGTGACATAATGAATTTAAAATGAATATAATTGGGGGTTAAGAACATCTATTATATAGCTGAAATATTGGACACCCCTCCTGAAATACTCTAAATACAGGTAGTTTTGTGTAATCAACAGAATAAATATATACTTAAAAATGTTTTGTAGTAATGTTATGTGCTGCTTCTACAGACAAAGGGAAAAAGTTAATAAAGGACTCAATATTACTTAATGTTAGCAGCTGTCCCTGGAGTTAGTCTTGTCAATTATGCAAATGCCGGTTTTGTTTTTACTGCTGCAGTTTTAAATATTAAGACACCTTTATTATTTATTTACAGCTACCATGCAAAGGTTTCCAGACTTTCACAGAGAATGGTAGTACATAAATACCACCCATTGGGTGGCTTTAAACATGATCTATCAAAAATATTGTGCTCCCTTTTCCTCCTTGCTCTGTAACAGTAATTAACACAGCATGGTTCATAGCCAGCCTTTTCTTTTTGTGATCCAGATAAATTCAAGTAATAAAAAAATCAATATGAAAAAGCATCTTTTATCTAGACAGTAGACCATGCTTAACTTCCTAGTAAATATTTAAAATTGTTTGATCATATAATGAACAGTGTTGTTGAGGCCAGCATGAACACAAGGTTTAACTATGCTATTAGTCCATAGTATATATAAATTTATCTTCTGGGGAGGTACTGCAAGACGTGAGGTAAGATCATTAAAACTTTATGTGGAAATCTTGGAAAGAGCTAACAAAAAACTGTTTCAGAAAAGGATTTGAAAAGGAAAACAGCTTTGTAAATATTCATATAAAATCAGGGGATACATAGAGAAGTTCTGTCAACTCGCAGCCCACGGGCCAGATGCGTCACACACTGGCGACACCCACGCCCGGTTTAGCGAAGGGGGAAAGAGTTGTGATATGTCACATGACAATGCTGTGACAATCCAAATTTGACACCCTTGACAAAGAGCATCACAAAATTCACAGGATCACCCCTTAAAAACGCTTCCTCTTATTTTATTTATTAAACTCATCTCACTATCCAGAGGTCCTTCCCTTTTATTTTATTGGATTCCTCTTGTGTGATGCTCAAAGTTTATTTAGCACTCTAACCCTTAAATTTTGATTCTATTAGTTAATGCAAATAAACAAATATATCTCAGGTTTTGTTTTATTCGATGCACTTACCATATTTAATCATAATGTGTTCTTTCACTTTAAATTCCTAGATTCCACAGTCCTTTCATGCTGCTCAGTTCCAATACAAAGGGTGTTTTTATCTAGTTAGACTGAACAGGAAGGATAAACTGATCTCTGAAAAACAAATAATTTCTGAGAAGTAGGTTTATTGTATCCATAATGATTTATTTGGAATAATGATTGGATAATCTTCCATGATGGCCCCTGCAGAAAGGCAGACCCTCACACTGTTCAGTGAATGGCACCTCTGCTCTATTGTTATTCAGCCCTCAATAATTGAATATGCCAATTCATATACATTTTATTCAAACAATGATTCCTGAATACATTTTCAGAACAATAGACTTTTGTTTGTATCACTGTCAAAGAATCAAAAGTAGACCAAGGCTAATTTTTTGGCATTTCACAGGAAATCCCTGAAAATATTCCACCAAAAGTGGAAGGCTTGAAGGAGAATGGAAAGGCACTGATTGACTATCATAATGTCTATAACTGCTAGATGTAAAACAAGGGTAGTTTCCGAGGAATTTTTCACACATAAAAACAGAGTGTCATATTTAAAATCTGGTAGTACTGGCACAGAAACCAAAATCAGGTTTGAGAAGAAATAATTTGAGACTCTAATGATTATTGCAGCTCCCAAATGACCACCTTGAAAGAATTAAGAATTGGCAGTCATAAACTGGTTTAGTGTGATGATCCTTTCCTGATTCTGTCCAACACAATTTTCCTTTTTATTTACATATTTATTATTAAACAAATTTACATAGCTACCCAACTCATATATAGGTGATTGCCAGCAGCTTACGACATTAAAAAAAAAACAAAAATGTATCATATAATGAAAACATTTTTTAAAAAACCTACCTCACCCCCCCCCCCAAG
>BHFT01032995.1:22051-45317 GCA_004320025.1 Laticauda laticaudata
CCCCCCCCCCCCAAGTCAGCAATATTACAAATAGATTAGCCAACTTGATTGGTTTCATTTCCATTTGTGTGTCCTGAATAAGCACAACCAAACTGGAGATTCATTAATATTAATTCAAGAGGTTGATTTGTTTGAATGCCTCACATTTTTTTTTCTTCCAAGTGTTTTTCCACGAATGCAGGGTCCATTTCTTTTTGTTTTGAGATCAACCACATTTGGATCCATTAGTTGCAACAGGAATTGACTGACTGGCTTATTGCTCAAGCTTGATGTCATGGGGTGAAAGAGAGTGACTAGTCCAAAGTCACCCATTTGGCTTTCATGGCTAAAGTGGAACTAGAACTCACAGACTCCTGGTTTCTAGCCTGGTGCCTTAATCATCAGATAACCAAACTGATTCTCAGACCTTGCAAATGGGCTTTCAAAAATGGGCAGAAAAATGGTTTAATTCTCCAGTTTATTCCAGTGGAAAGATAAAATAACCAATATTTTTAAAACAAGATTCATCCACCGCAGTAATAATAGCACTACTGTTGAAAAACTTCTATGGAAGACTGCTTCCAGGAATTAAATCAGCGCATGAATGGCTGGAGAATAAGAAATAGGACTTCTCACACATTGTTTTTGGCCACATCACAAGGTAATAAGTGTCTCAGTGCCACTTTCTATCAATGAGAATTTCAGAGAAATACTCTTCCCTTTGGAAATAAGTTGTAAAAAGAGGGATATGTATGCCTATGAGTGAAATATATGTTTCAGTGATGAAGAATACATAGAAAAAAAAATGCAGAACCCATTTTCCTAATTCTATTTTATATTTACTTAAATAGTATACATTAATTTATATTGATTTGTACTTCTCAAAAATAGTTGTTTCCAGAGAAGAAAACTTTGGCAATAGTTGGATTTTTTTTTTCTTGAACTCTAATTACAATACCATATAAGCTTATATTTTAAAACATAAATATTATAAACTTTGTTTTTATATGAACGGTGCAAAATTTTAAATCTTATCTTTAATCTTAAACTCTCAAGCAGGGGTGGAATTCTACCTGCTCGTTATGATTGTTATGTTTGTTATGATTCTGCCCGGTTCGGAGAACTGGCAAATCACACTACTGGCTGGCCCCTCCTCTCCCCGCCCACTCACTCCTTACATGGCATGTGAGCCATCAAACTTGCCTGCATTTGGTAAGTTGCTATTTTTTTCCCCAACCATCAGCTATTCTACTGTGCCGGGAGATTTAGATTAGCTACAAAAAAGAAAATTGTTGGATTTCTTGCTTTCCAGCTTGTCTAAAAGCAGAGCTGAACCTTCCTTTGGACTGAAGCTTCTATTTTCAGTGCAGACTCAGGTAGCAGATTGCAGAATGGTAGATCTCTAAGTGAAACGGTGATTCTGGGAGCAACTTAATCTGCCTGACTGCTGTGCCTGATTTTGGATAAAAGTTGTTCCTTTTAATAAAAAAATTCAATATTTTCATAATGGTGTGTTGTGAGTTAATTTTGTGAGTTTGCTTGCAAGTAAATTTTATGTGACAGACTCAGATAGCAGATTGCAGAATGGTAGATTTCTGAGTGAATCTGTGATTCTGTGAGCAACTCAATCTTCCTGCCTGCTTTGCCTGATTTTGGGTAAAAGTTGCTCTTTTTTTAATTAAAAAAATCAATATTTACATCAATATTTAAAATATTTACATACAAGCCACACCCACTTAGTCATGTGACCATCAAGCCACACCCCATCAGCAAGCCATGCCCACTCAGTCACATGATCACCAAGCCACACCCACAAATTAGGCCACACCCACAGAACTGGTTGTTAAGAAATTTGAATCCCACCCCTGCTCCCAATAATATTAACGCTGCATTTTTAAAGGATTTTCATCTTAACATTTTAATTAATCAGATATTTACATTTTTTACAGAAGAAGTGTTAATTTAGGCACATAATATTTTCTATATAAGGACTTCATCTTTCATAAAGTATTTCTACACATTCCTATTTATTTTTCTGCATTGGAAATTGGATGGTTTAGTGTTCCATTTTCTGCAAAAAGGATTAAGTAGCAGTTCTACATATATATATTTTTTTCTTTTTCCATCTTCTAGAAGTCATTTTTTAAAAGAAACTAGAGTTGGGCAATTGATGAATCTGCAGTTAAATCAAATAGCCAATGTTCCACAATAAATCTTTAAAAATGTCTCCTGCACCTTAACTATACATGCTAATCATTGTAAAGGTATTTTTATACCATATTTTAATAGTTCCCAGAATATCCCTTATTTCTCAATCTGTCAGCTGGTTTATGACTCCCATTTGAACAATAAAAGACAATGTAAAACTTTATTTCAACTGATAGCAGTGTCCATTAGATACATCTCTAGTACCAGAGAGAAATTGGACAACACAAAAACTTTTTTTTCATATTTAAGATTCCAGGAAATCTAAAGGATTATCCATAATCCTCCACATATTTCTTCTTAAATCCAACTTTTGGGTTATAAAAAGTATGATTTAAGAAATCAGAATATTATTCATCAGAGGAATAATTCAGTTAGAATACAAGTGTTCTCCCATTAAGAAGTAAAAAGTATGTATGTACTTTAACTTGGAATGAGATTATATTTACTTCACGCTGTAGAGCCACTCTCCTTCAACTGCAGAGAGAGATCGGGGTCTATTATAAAGGGTAATTTTAAAAACTGTTAGTTAAGCTGAATAAGAGTGAAGTTCACAGATCCTAAAGTTGCCAAGGTTGGTCACCCAGTTTCTACACTCACATGCAAAGAGCAATCCCATACTGAACCAGGAATGCTCATGCTGATACCAAAATGAGGGAGAAAGGAAATTTCTAATGTTGCAGGTTTTTTTTAAAGTGTGTGTGTGTGTGTGTGTAGGAGATCTATATGAACGAAGAGAGATCATGGAGTACTAAGCATCAGGGTTTGCTTCTGTAGCAAGATTTTCTTTCCAGTCTAAATCTGCAACTATGGATGGTTGTCAGTTTTCAAAGCCTTAAGGACAATTCTGGGAAGTTACAGCCCAACACAATGTTTACAGTTCATGCCCCCGGAATACTTTATTTTTCAGCATATTTAGTTCATTTAGTTCAGTGCATATATCAAAAGTGCCAGTAATACATTCAGTATATATTTTTGTTGAGTTTAATATAATTAGAACAATTCTTCTTCCAGTTACTATGTAAATAAATTATTCAAATTGTTCAAGTGCTTGCTAGACAGTAATAATAAAACAAATAAATCAAGCTTTAAATGTGAATTCCAGAAATAAAACATGACATTTGTGGTTGTTTCTATCGACTAATCATTTTAAATCTCTATATAAAATGGCAATAATGTATTTCTATAACCTCATTGGTGTCCCTATTAAATTTTGCCAACTTCCCTCCAGATAAAGAAACTACATTCTAACATAATTTCACCTCAAATTTAATTGAGTCAAGAGAGTTTTGTTAGTGATCTCCAGTAGAGTTGTTGATAAGAAAGAAAACAATTTTCACTTTATTTATATGTTGTACAAATATAATGCAATTACTACTAAAAACTCAATTTTTTTTCAATATTTTTTTTGTTGGAAATTGTAGGTCTTGGATGGATTTGTGATCTTTTATGATAAATTGCAATACAATAGCTAGATGCAATAAGCTAAATAATTGGCTAATACATTATGATAAAATAGCTAGATGCAGTGAATAGCCAACATAGGATTGCCTAAAAAAACAATAACATTGCTTATTAATTTAATGACTTTCAACATCTATTTCCAATAGCAGTAAATGCTTATGAAACAATATATTTCTTACTATTTGTTGATTAAAATATATAATATTAAAGTTTGCAAAAAAAAGATATATTTTCAAAATATCTCCTTACTATTAAACACAAACATCAAGCCATCTGCTTGTGTGCTTATGCATAGGCATGCTTGCTCTAGTTCTAGGCTTTTCCTCATATCTTTCTGAATTTAAAAAAAAAAAGCATATTCTCTTAATAGTCTTGAGACTGGGGCAGATCTACTCACCATTTACATAATGGTTCTGCCTTGTCTATGGATTGTTGGTTCCTACCTCACCAATTTTATCTGTACAGTTCTTGCAATGAAAGAGCTACAAAATGACAATTATTACCCACACAGTTAATATAGGAAAAAATATAGGAAAAATTAAAATGAAGAGGTTGAGAAGAATGTAAATTGTTTCATGGCACTGAAAAACCAATGGAATAAATGCAAGACTATAAAGAATGAGAGATCAAAAGAGCACATATAAAATTTTTTCTCCAGTTTTCTCCACAACAGACATTCTTCTGGGTTATGAGAGAATATCTGACTCAAGCTTTTGGTTTATTTTTTTAATTTTAATATTGAAATGGCCTCAGTAAATGCTTCAGGGAAGTCTTGAAACTGGGCATCCTAAATCAGGAGCCTTAACCATTACACTCTATGACTTAACACTTATTTTACATCTTGTTTTTATAACAGTACTTTTGTGTGTGTGTGTGTGTGCGTGCACACGCAATAAAAACTGTCACTTTTGCAATTCAACTTTGTCAGTCTGATTGCAAATGTTCTTGGGAAACACAAAATGTTACCCAAGCTAGTGTATCTCAGAGATTACTAATGAGGACAAAATATGAGGAAAAAAACTATAGTTCTTCAATTTTTCAATTCCTCAAGAAGTTGGAAATCAGTGTAATGAAGAAAGCAATTATAATTTTAATCAACTGATAGATTATTTTGCCTCCTTTGCTTATTTTATCTTGAATATAATTTCTTTTAAAAAAATAAGACACCAATGAATACAATGAAATCTCACCTTTCTTTTTCTCTCTCAACAGGAGCTGTGGTTTACAAGGTTGAGGTAAGATTCCAATCTTTAATAATATTAATAATAATAATAACAGCAATAACAACTTCCCACTTCCTGGTGCTCCCAGGGAGATTCAACATTGTTTATATACATTCCTGGATTTACATTTTTTATTTCTTATTTGTATCCCAGCAAAACTTTAAGAAATTAAATAAGACTTTATATTTCTCTTCTCCATTCATCCTTCAAATTTTCATTCATGACTATCTTAATGACTATGTTTTGTAGTTGAAATTGGCTGTAGTTGGAAATAAACCTGAAGATGACTGGATATTTTTGCTAATTATGAAGGTATATGTGGTTGGACTGTCATTGTTGGCTCTCAAAGATGGTCATTGTTTGGCTCTCAAAGATTGTGTTTTTCAACTCACTAAAAAACTTCCAGAACATGACTTATAATTTACATTTAATATTTTAGTTCTCTATCTTTTGGAACTATTCCATGTGGGTCAAATTGCTGTATACTATAGTCGCTCTGAATATGTAATTTATCCAAAAATAAGTAAATATATGTTTGTATGTATTTGTATGATTTGTGATTACAATCTATTTCACTTCAGGCAAAAAGATTAAACATATTCAGAAAACTAAGACCATTGCTAAAGTATAAATTGAAAAGTATAAATTGAAAAATATGATCAGCATATACAGGAACAGAGCTATGCTGGATTTTTTTCACCAGAAAAGCAAAGATCAAAAGTAACTGGCACAAATATGGCTTGTTTGTATTTATAGTGCCTACATTAAATAATCATTTCCTCCAATTTTCAGAAACTTCACCCTGAATCCATTCAGTTTTTAATTAAGTGCTTAACACTATTAAGGTTATATATCTTGACTTTTCATAGCCTAGAGCAGGGGTGTTAAACTCACATTATCACAGCTATGTCACATGACATATCCCCTTTTGCTAAACTGGGTGTGGGCATGGATAGCATGTGACTCATCTGGTCCTCAGGCTGGGAATTTGACAGCTCTGGCCTAGAGTTGTGTTCTTCAGTCTTGGTCACCTTCAGATGTATGGACTACAACTCCCAGAATCCTCAGCCAGCCATGAACAATTGAAAAATGCTTGCCTAGAGATACTATCTTTTAAATATTTTGCTAATTTCCTCATACCTTCATTTAATCCACATCTTTTTAATCTTCAAATCCATAAAATCATGTCATTTTTTTTTCTTCTTTAAGCAAAACATCCTTATCGGGTTTCCAGTCTTTCAAAAAAGGTTTTATTGTTTTTCTCTGACCAAAAGGTCAGTTTTACCATCTCCTCGAGTTCACAAATTTTCACAATCTATTCCCCTCTGTGGGAATTTCATTATTCCTCCATTGTATTTGGCATACATCTCCTAACAGATTATATTTAAGGCAATGCAGTCCCAGATACAAAAATGTTCCCTATCCTTGATTTAGGAGAAAAAAATGTAAAACAAATGTTGCACAAATTAAAATTTCGTTATCTTCTCTTTAAATAAAAGTGGTGTAAATCGGGGCAAGGTCAGCCTTCAAACTGCTTGCTAGTTTATAGTTTGGTTTATGATGCAGGCAGACTCCTCCTGGCTGCACTATTGAATACTGATTTCCACATACAGGTGGGCCTAGACTTATAACCACAACTGAGATCAGGACTTCTGTCACTAAGTGAAGTGGTTGTTAAGTGAGTCTTGCTCAATTTAAACCCTTTCTTTGCCATAATTGTTAGGTGAGTCACCGTGATCATTAAGTGAATCTGGATTTGTCCTTTGCTTGTTGGAAACTAGTTGGGAGGATTGCAAATTGTGAGCACATGGTCCCAAGATATTGCAATTGTTGTAAATACATGCCAAGCACCCAACTTCGATCACGGGACTGCTGGGAGGCTGCAAAGTTCTAAATGTAAGCAGGAATGGGCTTCAAAAATTTTAGCAACGGGTTCTCTGCCCGGTTGCTGGGTGGGCGTGGCCATGGTGGGTGTGGCTTAGTTGGCCTCCTGCACTACGGTGGGAGGCATTTTTGCTCCGGAGGCTCTCTGGAAGCCAGAAATGGACTTGTTTCCGGCCTTCCCAAACTTCTGGGAGCTTCATTTTTCACCCTCCCTGAGCTTCTCTGAGCACCCTGCACTTACCTACATCCCAAAAGGGCCACGTAGGGACTACTAGAAGGGGTGGGATAGGCGGGCCTAGCCAAGAAAGGGATTTGGGGGTTCTCCAAACTGTGCAGAATCTTAGTTAAAGGATCTCCCAAACCCCTGCAAACCACCAGCAGCCAACCCCTGAATGTAAGGATTTGTTGACGCTGAAAAAAAGTAAGTCATTTTTCCCCAGTGCTTTCATAGACTCAAATGATTGATAAATGAATGGTTGTGAACCAAAAGGCTATTTATGTGATATGTTGCCAACCTACATGTGCATGCACACACAAACGTGTGTGTGAAAATTATTTTCTAAAAACTCAATGGGCCTTGAAGTACAAGGCTTTTCCATCGGTCCAGTTCAAACATTCATGAGTGTATACGCACGAGTGAGCTGCCACATTTTGATACAGGAAAAAGGTTGTGTAATATTTTTAGTCTGCAGAACATGGCTTTCTAGGGTGAATTGACCAACGCTTAAAAAGGACTCTTAAAAATAAATAACCCCACATTGACAAAACCATCTCAATACAAATTACTTCTTTATTTTTAGCATAGAAACTCTTTATCCCTAATCTTTTGAACAAAATAAAAATTATTATTCCCCTCACATAGCAAGTTCATCTTTTCTATTCAGGGGCTTGTCTGTTCCTTTTCATGTAATATTTTTAACGTTATCATGGTTGCAAACACATTTTCAGACTGTCTGGTCAGGCATATAACGGAAAAAGGTCAAGGCAAAATATCAGCACACTTAACAAATGCATTTGTGTGCTGCTTCCATAGTTCTTCCAGTCGCATGGCAACCATCATTACAATTACTATTTGTATCTTTATTTTAATAACTTAATTCATATTTTCTTCATTCATTATATTGCATACTGTGAATACATCTCTTGTTTCTTTTCTTCCACTTGCTCTTTATAGCCATGAATGCAGGTTACTTACACCCCACGGTCTACTATCATAAAGTATATCATCTGAAAATGTCTTAATAATGCCTAAATAGTAACTGTGAAAATTTGAAGATGACAGAGTTATTTATTCTTATTATATCCCCAGAACTGTGTCAATAATCATATATGAATGAAGAGATTGAGAATAAATGAAATGGAGTTTTCTCAAGAAATGATATGGGTGATTTGGGTTTTGTTTATAATTTTCATTTATATATTACTACTTAAATTCTGAAAGTTTACACATACACACACACACAAATCTCCTCACCAATCTCAACCAGCAAATTTTTAAAATGCCAGTTGATTGTGCCACATTTGGAAAGCTGGAATGAAATAATCTACATCAGCTTCAAACCCCAGGAAAGACAATCAGAAATTTCACATGGTGAGGTAAGAATCCATGTTCTGTAAATAATAAGGGTGCCTACTTTCTCATGCTTTGGCTCCAGAATAAAGTAAATTAAAATAAAGCAAAACCCAAACAATTATATGCTTGCTTTGAAATCCTTCTGGAGCTTCAAATATTGGCTACTTAAACATATACTGTATGCCAAGGGTCAAGGTTCTTGTATAAGTTACTATTATCCATCTCTGAAGCAGTCCTAAATGTGACTTGTAGTCCTTGACTTATGACCACCGTTGGTCCAGAATTTCAGTTGTTGAGCGAAGTGATCATTAAGCAAGATGCCACGTGCTCTTTTCACTCAACAACCTCAATCCCAGCTCGCCTAATTGCAGTTTTTAAATGAAGCACAGGGTTACCTCAGGGAGGGAGGGAGCACCCAGGACCCACACGGAAACCTTCTGCAGGGCAGGAGACATTCCTTTTACCCATGAACAGGGTAAACAATACTTGAGCCAACACACAAGCATAGAAAAACAAGATACAACGGTACATCCAAAACTGTTGTGACACTGGATCCCTAGAGCTTGCTTGCCATGCAGCCACGTGCAGAAACCCTCAGCCAAATCCAGGACCTAGAAGCACACAATTTACCTTTTCATTTTTCTAGAGCTTCTGACACTCACACCCAGCTGATGTAAGGCACAGTCTTCCTACAGAGGCCTCCTTGTGCCACTCTGCAAGTAGGTACTATTCTCATGATCCTTTAAGAAGGTCCCTTTTAAGATGACCTGCTTGCCAAATGAAAAAAAAAAAAAAGACTTCCTTGGAAAGATTTGAATATAATTTTCTGAAATGTTTTTTAGTGGCACAATTACCAATTCAATATATTGAGACTTTTTGCTTTTAGAAAACTAGTATTTTCCATGCCCTAAAATTAAGCGTTGACTACTATTGGAATATGGAATATTAGGTCACAGTACATTTCCTGTTCCTAGATGTCATCAAAATATGACTTGCCTTTATTTTCTTTTTCTTTTCTTTTTTTAATATACTGGCAATACCAAAAATTCTTTCATTTCCTTTTACCCCTGAACTATGTAAACAATACTTTGAACCAACACACAAGCAAACAAAAACAAGACACAAAGAACATTTTTTTTATTTATATCAAAGATCGGATTTTATCATATCTTAATTGTGCTTCATTGAGTGTCCACTATGGGCATTCTAACATCCAAGCTCGGACATTCTGACATCCAAGCTCGGGTTACTGAGCTAATAAAAATGATTGTGTTATATTCTTTCCCAAGTAGATTTGTTCATATGTAAGGTTCCAATTACCCACTTCTATCTACCACTACCATACCTCCATCTCCCATTTTGTTTTCAAAAGCATATTCAACTGATCACTGAGTATTTTCATACCTTACTAGGGTGGTGTCAAACTTGCAGTGTCACATTGCCATCACATGATATTTCGTGCAATTTTTCCCATTCCTGGAACTGGCATGGCCTGCACCAGAGGTGGTATTCAGCCAGTTCGGACCAGTTCTGGCATACCAGTAGCAGAAATTTTGAGTAGTTCAGAGAACCAGTAAATACCGCCACTGGCTGTCCCACTCACCTAACCCTGCCCTTTCCTGTCCTATATTCTCTTGTTTTTTAGCTCATCTGAAGTAAATAAATGTACATACTTGTTTTTGGTGTCCCATACATCAATTAATCTATTTGCAGCTTCTCCAATCATCTCCAATCCACTTCTTCTAGGTTCTTTGGCAAACTCAACTAGGAAGTAATGTGCATATCGGTTCATAATGCATTTGTCATACTTACCCCATGTAATGGGGATACATGGAATGCTTAGTCTTCTGACTAAAAGGGTTTACCAATTTCAGTGATAAGTATCTTGCCTCATTTTCATTTTCATCTATTTATCTGAATTAATAAGTACCAAGTATGAGGAATTCAAGGACATTAAAGGAAAAAATAAAAGTAATGAAGTCTTGATAAGGAAGCGATAGTCTTCTGTTTGGCCCCATAAAATAAAATAAACATTACAAAGGAAAAATGAGTCCTATAAACACTGGAAAGACAGATAAGTTGACATATTGTTCTGCATATCTCTGTTTAATAATATTATATTTCATTTCCTGTGCTAAGAAAACAGTCATTACCCAAAGCAGCCATTCGTAAACAGCCATTGTGAACAGATTGCATCCTTGTTGGTGGTATGATAATTGAAATAAGTTTACCAGTCTTTTATGAGAAAATACCAGATGTATAAAATACCTATTAATCAACTCACTCGCTTTTGCAGGCATCTGCTTCAATACCAATGGCTATTAAAGAATAAAAGGGATAAGAGATTTTAAAAAAATCAGGTAGGAAAAAAGACAAAGAGAATAAGAGAATTAGCCGCGTAGCTTAGCAAGGTGGTATGCTCCTTAAAGAACATAGGATGAGGGACGATACTAGGTGCTCAGATCAATTCTTTCGAGCAACGCTCACATATCATCATGTTCATCAATTTAGCATTTATTTGATTTTTCATAATTGCAGGAGTACATTAACCAGTTTTTTTTTAATGAATGATGATCTAATGTACCAGATTGCCAGATTCATCATTTCCTAGCTTCATTCCCCTCACCTTCTAATTGCTAATCACATTTTCATTGAATTCTCTCTTAGGCTTCAGGGTCACTATTTGTTCTCTGGTGTGCTAGCGATAATATTACATTTATTTTGTTATTTTCCTGGAAAGCTCAGCAGTGGCAGAAATAAACAGCAGGGGCAGCTCAGAAAGCACATGTGCTGGTATCATTTTAGGGACAGCAATGAGATTACAGATGTGCACGGTAGAGCTGTGAAATGCACATATGGAGAAATACAATTTCTACTATATACTGGGGATATTGGATAAAAAAGCAGTGCTATGACTGTTTGCAGTCTTCAGATTAAAAGGCATCCAGTAGCATCCAGGTGTGTACATCTCAATTTTAAGATCTTCCACTAATTTTTCTTACAATGCGTTTTTGGCAAATGAACGCAAATGTATGTATTTCAGGATAGTGTTGCAGGATCCAACCTGAGTCAGTCTGGAACCAAAGGTCACCGGAATCCTCAGGGATCTTCTCTTTCTCTCTCCAAACTGCATATACTGGGATGTGGTTTGCCTATTACTAGTAAATCACATTCCTCTTGACCGACAGGGAGATGACAGTCCTGAGTTGCCATGAGTTTATCAGTACTTTAAAAGCCAAGGGTGCAGCAGCACAGAGAAACAACAACCAATGATTTAATAGCCAGCTGTCCACATCTCAACTAAAAGCCACATACAACCAGGCACCACATACATGCTATGCATAAAACAGCCAGCGCAAACTTTCTGGAGAGAGAGAGAGAAGTTCCAGCAGCAGAATAGCAGATTAACAGAGTTGGAAGGGACCTTGTAGGCAGGAGTGGGATGCCACCAGTTCTGCCCAGCTCTATAAAACCGATAGTTTTGAAGAGCAGCAGACACCAAACCGGTTCTGTATCTGCTGTTGTTTGGCCCATCCACCCACCTGGGCTCTTACCTGTCCTTTATTTCCTGCTTTTTCAACTTCAGCTGCTTTGCACGGCACAACTGAGATTGAAAACTCAGGGAAAAAGAGGCTTTTCAAATGTTGCACACCAGCGCGCAGCGCTTTTCAGCTGTCTGGGTGGCACAGCTTAAGGTTTTTTTACACAAGCGCACAGTGCAAAACATAGTCACCAAACTGGTAGTAACACCGGTTGAATCTCACCCCTGCTTGTAGGTCATCTAGTCTCTTGCTCAAGCAAGAGACCCTATACCATTTCTGACAGATATCTTCTTGAGATCTTCCAATGATGGTGCTCCCACAACTTCCAAAGGCAAGCTGTTCCATTGTTTGATTGTTCTCATTGTCAGAAAATTTCTCCTTATTTCCAGGCTGAATCTCTCCTTGTTCAGTTTCTATCCATTATTCAAAAGCTTGCAGTTCAGAAGCTTGGAAGATGAAAGCTTTAGTCCAGCAACCTACTCAGGTTAGATTGTGCTTTGTATTTAGGCTCATTATAGACCAATTCCAAGTGATAAAATCCACTTTTTACTGCATCAGTTTATTTAGATAGCTGGAGGAGCAAAGAATTCAGCTTTCAAAGAGCAGGAAATGCTGCTATAATTCACTTACTGACCAAAGTGACAGTGGCAATAGCAATAGCACTTAAACTTGTATACCACTTCACAATGCTTTACAGCCCTCTCTAAGCAGTTTACAGAGTCAGCATATTGCCCCCAACAAGCTGGGTCCTCATTTTACCAACCGCGTGGTCAGGTGATCAAAATTCAGTTGCTTAGCAACTGGAATGTATTTATGACAGTTTCATCACTCCAAGATCATGTGATCACCATTTGTAACCTTCCCAGCTGGCTTCCAGCAAGCAAAATCAATGGGAAAGGCCAGATTCACTTAACAACCTCATGATTCATTTTAACAACTACAATGATTTGTTTAATGACTGTGGCACAAAGGTCATGAAGTGGGTCACAGTTCACTTAATAACGTAAATGTTTAGCTCAGTTGTGATCATAAGTTGAGGACTACTTGTATTAGATATGCTGGCTGTGGCTGCAGACAGAAGCAGCTCATCAACATGCGAAGGCAATATTGTCCACCATTGTTTTTATAAACTCTTCAATGTAGTGAATTTTGTATCTCTGCTCATATTGAAGTAGTGTAGGTCATCCTTGATTTAAAACTCTAAATAAACTATATTTGAGCATTAAAATTACAACTGTAAGTTATGACAATTGAATCATCACTTGTCCAACACAGTTTTACAGCCTATTTTTGTGGAAATTATTAACCAAATGCTATGGCCGTAAAGCAAACACCATGCTCATTAGGCAAATCCATTATTCGCTATGGGACCATTTTTTGTGTGCCACAATGAGAAATAAAGACTGATTTTCTATAAAAATGTAGTAAATAATGGTTAGGTGACGAAAGGAAGCTTCAAAGAATAGTAAATGTGGTTTGGTTGCCAACTGCTGAAAATCACTGAGCAACCAGTTGTAAGTCAAGAACTATCTGCAATAAGATTTCTGTAGAATCAAGTTCCATTCCAGATGACTTAGTATAATTTTCAGCCACTTTTGTAGCCAATAGAATGTTGGTATTACTACTTTAAGCTCTCTGCATATTGTTTTAACTTGGAATTAAATGCGGTACACCTGTAGTATTGCACCAAAAAAATGATACTTTCCAGCAGATTTCATTCATTGACAATATAATGAGAAAGATTGATGGGAAGAAGATTAGGCCTAGAGAAGGGATATGGGAAAGAATGGAGGAGGGGATTCTCGTGAGATGAAAGGAGAAATGTGAAGTCCTTGTTTGCTGAGAAAAACCTGGATCATTTTAAGAGAATGAACTTTGATATCCAGAGAGAAAATTGAAGTATGGGGACAGATATGCCAATCAGGACTCTAGGAAATCCTTTGAAGGCAGTAACAAATTGGAACTGCATCAAAATAAAACTTCTGGGTATTGTAAACATTGTGAATGGTATAATAGAACATTAGGCTGAGGCTTACACTCCAAAGGAATTGGTGGAGAGAGAAAGCTATGTCACTAACCTTGATTCATTGCCTGCAACAACAAATCATTCCTTGACAAGCTTCAAGCATACTCTAACAACATGTAATGCCCCAAGTGATATTTCAAGGGTTCCAACACTAGACATCTATTGATATAATGTATGTTAGTCATCTATCTGTAGAGTGCGTGGTCAATGTATTTTTGGAGGAGGACATTTGAAGAACCAATCAGGTTTATAAGTGAGATGCTGAGATTTTAAGTTGGTTGTCTGAATCTCTGGCATATTATTAAAGCAAATTACTGCCATGCATTGTACATGGGGCTACCTTGAATAGTATCCAGAAGCTACAATTGATACCATATGAAGCAGCATGGACAGTTCTGACCACCCCTAGGATTAATATGTAACATTGCTGTTCCAGAAGCTACACTGGTTGCCAGTCTGCTTCTGAGTCCAATTCAAATTATCATTTTTAATGCCTTTCATGACATTGGGCCTGGTTATTTGTGGAGCTGATTATCATCTTAAGGGATGATCTGCATCCTTTAAGCCAGCAGAGAGGGCATGCTGCAGATCCCATTGGACAAGAGTTACAGCTGGTAACTCTTGTGAGAGAGTTGGTGAGAGTCTAGGGAGAGAGTCTTCTCTACTGTGACCCCTAATCTTTGGAACATCTTGCCATTTTAGGTTTGACCCCATTCTTTTGGCCTCCTGGAGTAGCATTAATTATACAAGTTCTATTTACTAAGTAATTCATATAATTACTTTGGAAGAAGTTGATAAGTAATGAATTTTTGTAGCAATTAAAGAGGGCTTCTTACACTCTTCTTTCAACCTCAGATATCATCTTCCTTTTCTCACATTCCTGTTTCTTTTGCCACATTTCTCTCCATTTTCCATTCCTTTAATTTTCTTCTCTTTCTTGGACAGCTATTCTTTACTCTTATCTCATTTCCTCCTCCTCCCCCTCCTTCACTGTTCTTCCTGAAGGGACTACCTTGCATGGATTAATATCTTAGAGATAAAGATTGGTATGTGGAGACAGGGGCCAAGTAATTTTATAAATAAGGTACTTTTTTATATGCAATTATAATTATTAAAGTTGAATTAATCATTTTTTTCTTATGGACATACATACATACATACATACATACATACATACATACATACATATGTATGTACATACGTACGTACGTACATATATACATACATATATATTGTTATACACACGTGTACATATGTATAAAAGTATACATATAAGTATACCCAAATATAGAAGTGTCCCCAACAGGACATTTATCATGATATAGGTTTTGCTAGACACATCAATTTCAGGTTTGGAAAATGTGGAGCTTGTCATAATCCACAATTTTGTTTCTGTGTTGCACTATATTCTTGGCTACATGTCATTTTTTATTATTTCTTTATTACATGTTACATTTGTCTACCATTTTTCTAGCAGCTCAAGATGACATATCTATGCCTCTTCCATTTTTTTCCCACAGCAACAATCTTGCGAGGTAGACAGACTGGCCCAAAGTCATCTAGGGAGGTTTCATGGCTGAAGCAGGATTTCAGCCTTCACCACTAGACTTTGCTAATTTTTTTAGAAAATTCCTTTTTTCATCCTCTTTCTAAGAATACATGTAGTCCTCAACATACAATGATAATTGAGGCCAGAATGGTTGTAAGTTCTGCTGGTCCTTAAGAGGTCATCACATGACCGAGCCAATTTTATTACTTTTTTAGGAGTGGTCCTTAAATGAACACCATGGTTGTTAAGCAAACCCACTGACTGCAATAGGTGTGTTTTTTTTTTTGTAGAAACCAGAAGAATATATCGATTTCTAACAAAAAATGTTGTAAATCATGATGATCATGGGATGTTACAAATGGTTGGAAATACAGGCCTGTGCCAAGCACTCAAAATGTGACCATGTGACCACAGGAAGTTCAAATCCTGGCCATTACCTTTTGGCAATTTTTTTATACATTTGAACAGTCACTAATCAACCAACCATAAGTCAAGGGTTCCTTAAATACAGTGTTTAGACATAAATTCACATACCTTTTTTGTACTGTTTCCTTTTAAAACATACGTCTAACACAGAAACAGGGTGAGCCTTCATGTCAACTCATGCAAAACTGACATAATGTAGAAATAGACTCTTTTTCGTATTGTTATTCAAGCATAGGTAATGGCATGACAGAAGTCTCAGCAAAGGGGAAGGAAAGAATGAGATATTATTGCAAAGTGCAGGAAGTGTAAGACAGAAGATCTCTAATCAATTCCAGAGACCCTGAGTCATGAAATTGGAACAGGATAGGAGAAAGGAAATCAAGTGAATAGGATCATCAGACCAATTTAAATCCTCTGAATTGCAAGTAGCATCCCTGGACAATACTGGTAAAATAGGGGTCCATATTAGGTAGTTCATCTAAAACACTCCAATAATATCATTGAGTCTCTGGGGGTATTTTTCTCAGCAACTAGAGGCATAAGCATCCAGTAAAAATAATAATTCCTGTAATGAATTAAATAAAAAATAATAAGAACTGCAGTAGATAATACTAACCATAATAACTGGCATGAAATGTGTATCCTGCGGTTTCAGATGATGTCATAATCTGTTAGAGCAGATTTAATAGTATTTTCGCCTGGAAGCTAAACCATTATGTTGTGTTTAATTTCTCTAAGATGTAAATTACATGGTTCAGTGTTGCCTAGTATTGGCTACTGCCATTTTAGATTCTATTGCTCACAGCTGTCAGGAACATAATGTTTATGGGTGTTTTGTTTAGCTAGGAATCTTAATCATTAGCATACTTATCTTAAAATTATCCCACACTGCTTTATTCTTCTGCAGAATTCTCAGTCATCCATTCAGACAATACTAATTTCACCTTTCGAGAAGTATATAAATATTAGAAAGGAGATGCTTTAGAGTTAAAAGAACCAACTCTAATTTTCAGTGGATCAGTGGATCTGATCCCTCACAGTACATATCTGATGTCTAGATCTGGAAGTCTAAACCATTAAACAGCAACAACAACAAAATGTCTTTCTGAATTTAAAACAAATAAAAAAACATGAATTTACTATTGTTCTTTAATAAGATATAAATGAAATGAGGCTAATGATGGCCGTGTTCCCTTTTGATTTGATTTGCCTTCATCTTGGCTCAAGAGCCTCATGGAAGACTCTTTAGTGAGAACTCTTGCAATCATCACAGAAGGAGGCCAGAAAAAGCCAGTGAGTTGTCAAGGTTAATATTATTAGAGAGTCAATTAGTCTAGTGGTTAAGGCAACAGCTAGAATCTAGGAGACGGTGAATTCAAGCCCTATCCTAGGCCTGAAAGCTGGCTAAGTAACCTTTGGCCTCTCACACTCTCTCTTATAGTATCCCACCTCAGAGAGTAGTTGTGCTGGGGAAAATAGAAAAAGGAAGGTGTGTTGGGTATGTTTTCATCTGCCATCATCAGGCTTCTGTATGGAGTTTGTATGTGGATCAGGCTCTCACAGCCATTGGTTTTATACAAACTCCATACAGAAGCCTGTATGATGGCAATGAGATCTGCTGAAATACGTTGCTACAAAACTTAAAAAGCATACATATGGACAGGGATAACCCACCGAAGGAGAGCTGAACAGCACACATGTAAGTACCGCGAAAAACTTATATATAGTATATGGGATTCTTGGTTATTCCCGGGTTTTCTCCCTGCGTAGTAATTGGAAGTCATCTAGCAACGTTTCTGAAGTAAGTCTCATTCCATGGCATCTTCAGGCTTGTTTCTTCAGCCTCTGTGCTTCTCAGAGTTCTGATGCTCTGTGCTTCTCATTACTCTGAGAAGTAACAGGAGCTGAAAGAAAAGCTGAAGATGAATGAATGAGACTTCCATCGAAACGTTGCCTAGATACTTCCAATTCTCGCGGCGAGAAACCCTAATAACCGCAAAGATCACATACAAAACTACGCGAACTCAGAAAACAAATATATCATATATTTAATATATACATTATATATAATATAAATATATATAATATATATATATATATCTATATATATATATATATATATATTTAAAGCTTTCGCGGGTACTTACATTTGATGCTATTTAGCTTCTTCGGGTATTATCCCACGTCATTGTGGTTACTGTAAAGTTTGTAAGCAATGTTTTCAGCAGAATCATCTCGCCATCTCAGGCTTCGTTATTGAGTTAGTTCCTGGTTTCAAATTTGAGGCTGGCATTCTGATTGGCAGAGCGCTGGTCTGTGTTTCATTGACTTGGGGTTGATTGATTGGTGTTTTGGTTCTTCTGTCTGTTTGTGGCTTTGCTTGGCTGCAACACTCGTTCTTGGTGTTGGAGGCTTTTCATGCAGCTTGGCTCCGTGGAAGGAACGGCTGATTTTATCTGTAGTTCTCTTCAATGTAGGGATAAAAATCAGTAAGATATACAGATAAAATCAGTAAGTATACAGATAAAATCAGTAAGATACTACACAGGGCATGACATCAATGACTGCCTTCAAAACAGACAAAAAATAGCAGCCATCCTGAGAAACCCAAAAAGACAAATTGACGCTGGAGAAATCCAAGACTAATAACGAAATATCCTGTACATCATGCCCGCCACAATACATTGGACAGACTCAATGAAGAATAAGTCCCGCCTAGATGAACACAAAAATGCAAGTAAAAAAGCTGGAACACACCTCCTCACTAGTCAACACATGATGAAAACCCAAGGTGACAATATCAAACTGCAATGGCACTAAATCACCCTAGACAACATAGAAAACCCAACCACAGAATCATCAAGAGAACCATAGAGATGAAAAAGACCGAAAGCATGAATAGAAAGAGATGCATCTCCAGCAGACTGTCAAATCATTTTGGAACCTGCACTCTCAAATAGAAAGATCTCCACACCAAAAAAACAGACAAACACCTGAGCACAGACAGAATCTTCTGATGCCTCCAACTCAAACACCCCCCCAGCACTCAGGTGAACCTAGCTTGCTCATGAATAGCAGCCATCCTCAACACGAAGCCAAGCTGCACTGAAAGCCCTCCAACAACAAAAACAGAGTGTTGCCAGCCAATCGCAAAGCACAAACAGACAGAAGAACCAGAAACAACAATCAATCAAACTCCAAGTCCAATGAACAGAGACCAGGCTCCTAGCAATCAGAATGGACCAGCTCGAATTGAACCAGGAGCTGTGAGGACCCACATCCATACAGAAGGCCTGAGGATGGCAGATGGGTTCTGCTAAAACACGTTTGCTGACAACCTTACAGCATACAATGACGTTGATAATACCCGAAGGAAGCTGAACAGACACAATGTAAGTACCGCGAAAGCTTAAAAAAAAATATATAGTATATAATTATAATATATATATTATATATATAGAGTATATATATATATATATTACTATTATTATATATATAATATATGCGTTATAGAGCTTTCTTCGGTGTATTATCCCACGTCATTGTAGTTCTTGTTAAAGTGTAGGCAACGGTTTCAGCAAATCTCATCTAGCCATTATCAGGCTCTGTACTGCGAAGAATGAAGGAATGAATGGCAGATGAGATTCTGCTGAAACGTTGCTAACAAACTTTAACAGAACTACAATGACATGGGATAATACCGAAGGAGCTAAACAGCACAATGTAAGTACCCCGAGAGCTTAAAAACAAAACAAAAAAACAATATATATATATATATATATATATATATATAATATATATAATATATATATATACTTATATATATAATATAATATATGAGGGATTATTTCAATGTAGAATATTAATGTGAAAGCTGTAAAGATTGTACTACAGGTATAGATATAGTAAAATTATATTCAAAGCCTTTGGGTAAAAACAAACCAATATTTTAATAAAGCATTATTATTTAAATAGTATTAACAATAATCTCTGTATTGTGATTGTTTCTGCAAATGTTTTTTAAGGTGGATTTGAGAGGGTCAGATCTATTTAATTGGAAAAATAAATGTAATGGATGCTTTTGTTTCGCTCATTGCAGTGGTGCCTACCTTTTGAATGGGCAGTCAAATTACATACAAGTAATCAAAAATATATTCCACTTTATGCAAAACAGAAAATATACATAGATAAAGGACTTCACCCAATTTCCAACTAAGACAATCCATTAGCTAAATTACTGTAGCAATATTTTAAGTGAACATTGAAGATCAAATAAAGCTTGCCTGCCTCTTCTCCACGATAGTTATCATCTGTTGCAGAGGTGGTATTCAGCAGGTTTTGACCAGTTCTGGAGAACCAGTAGTGGAAATTTTGAGTAATTTGGAGAACCGGCAGATACCACCTCTAACTAGAGATTTTACAGCATCCTTCCCCTGGCACGCACACCAAGCCACCCCCATAGAACCAGCAGTAAAAAAATTTGAATCCCACCACTGATCTGTTGAAAATATGAAATAGTCACTGTATCCTATTATATATGATATAGTCCTTATTTACAGCATAGCATTATTTGGTAACAATTTTCTTCTGCGAAACTCAGGAGGTTTTTCAGTTATGCCTTTACCTTTGAATGAAAGTTGGCACTTATTTATTTATTAGGGCTTTTTTTAAAAAAAAAAATATCCCAGAATCTATTCTGCAGATCTCACAAAGTAGTTAGGAATCAGCATTTTGTACGTGCAAGGACAATTTGAAATATAATAGTTCAGATTTGTGATAAAATGATATGACAGTAACTGTCTTTCAGGAGGAAGGGGCCTGTAAACTTAAATTAGCAGTGGAGAATTGGCAAATAGGAAATTGCTGGTTTGCCTGAGGGAGAGGGATCTTAGTTTACTTTTCATTTTCAGCCTATCTCTTTTTCTTGCATATGCATTCAGTTTCCAAATTGTGGAAATAATAATTCAACCTTCCCTTGAAGTGGGGAAACCTCACCTTGGGTATTTCTGTCTAATTCAATCATCATTCTTTGAGAAGATTTCAAATAAATTGAAGTTCAGTGGAATAAAGCCTGATCAGGGAACAGGATACTCTCCTGTGAGGAATTTTTCATAGCTTTAGTGAAATTGCCATGCTGCTTTTTTTCATGTTGCTCTGAAAGTCTTGTTCAGCACATTTGGAGAAGCCTCTTCCAACTTTTCCAGTAAGTTATTCAAAGAGCCAGAGAAAAATGTGTTGATGAAGTTTATTAATCATCAAGATGGAAATAAGTCCAGTTGCCATGACTCAATTTTCAGACAACTCTACTTCAGTGACTGCGAATCTTCATCAACACACTTTGGGAAAGAAACCCTGACTTTGATCTGGGAGGAGCTGATACATTCCAATGATTCTATGTTTAGCCAATTTCCTCTGACTGAGGAAACTGCTTGGATGAGCAGCAAAATGTCTCAAATTAACAAAAATAAGTCCAGTTGCCATAACTTGATTTTAAGACAACACAGAAGAAGCTCAGAAAAAGTCCAAGTATCTTGTCAAAAAGAATGGTGTTGATCCCTTGATTGATGGGGAAAATTTTATCTGTGGCAACAAGTACCTCAAAAAAACAATTCATGGCTGCTTCACACAAACCCGGAAGAAAGCTATGACTTGTCATGTATGGCACCAGAATGTATGATAGCTGTTAAATTGTAGGAATTTCAGGTATTGAAAATCAAGGGGGGAATACCTTTAATAAGAGTAGCAGTTCGGCAGGAGAAACTGTTAAAGAAATGATGATTCTTAGTCATTAAATATGTTCAAGCATACCTGAGAAGGCACCTGTCACATTTCTTCTGAACAAGATTTGTGCAATAGACCAAGGTTAGATTTAATAACCTAAACTAAGGGCTGTCCAACCTTGACAACTTTAAGACTTTGTGGATTTCAGCTCACAGAATTCCCCAGCCAGCATAAGGAATTCTGGATGTTGAAGTCCACAAGTCTTAAGTTGCCAAGCTTGGACACTCATACTCTAAACTTTCCTTCTGGTTATTGTATTTTATGATGGAAATGATATTTAGGTGACTTTGGAGCTAGATATACTAATAAGATCAACATTTTTTTTTCTTTTTATTGAGTAGTTCAAGAAAGTTAGAGAAATAACAGAACAACTGGATAATAAATTCTTACTTCCATCAACACTACCAAGGATATTAGATAAATACCTATGCTTACGTTGGTGTCAGGCCTTTGGTAACTAAATTGAAAGCAATTTTTGCTAAACATCAATCTCATAGAGTTCTCTTTCGCAAGCATTATTAAAATGATAATGATGCATGAATTCTATCAAGTATTTCATTATTATGTAATACCAATATCACTATGTACACATTAAGTTGATATAGAAAGTCAGGGAAATAACCTTAAGAGAAATACATAAAAACTATTAGGCACACAGTAAATAATAATAATAATAATAATAATAATAATAATAATAATAATAATAATAATAATAATAATAGTTCTGTATGGAACTTGGTAGGTTCCAAGTACTTCATTTTGATTGGCTGAAAAGGCTACTTACGGATTGGTCCTCTAGGAACCAATCTGGGAAGCCGTCAAACGGTGGGAAGAGTTAAATAACTGTCATTGGCCAAAGCCGGCAGGCTAGCCGCTATATGAAGGGCTGCCGCGGCTTGGGCTATGTTCCATTTCTTTACCTAGCGGTTTGAAATAAAGAGTTGTCTCCCACGCTTCTTTCCTGACGGAACAATAATAATAATAATTTGTTCACAAACTGACTACTTAGAATGCCATAACCGAGTTGCTAAAATCATTCACTGGAAACTATGCTAAAAATTTGGATTTGAGTATCTTAACAACTACTGGGAACATCAGGTTGAGAAGGTTCTGGAAAATGAAAAAGTCAAGATCTTGTGGCTTTTTCCCAAAAGCCAGAAGTAAACACCAGTTTTCAGCAGAAAAAAATTATAAATCATAGTCATGTGACCACAGGATGTTGCTAATGGCTGCAAATTTGGGCTAGTTGCCAAGCATCCAAAAAGTGGTCATGTGACCACAGGGGAGCAGCCATCAAAACTTAAGAACTGGGTAGGTCATAAGTTCCTTTTACCTCATACCATTAATCAACCAGTTGTAAGTTGAGGACCAATTGTATTCAGCTCTAGCAGATGCCTGCCTGATTTAAAAATGGCAGACCAATCAGATTTGCAAGACTCCATTATTTTAGCCTATTTCAGTAAAGGCCCGGTCCCACTGCACTTACGGATGCAAAGAGGATGTAAAACGTTAAAAAAAGCTTTTCCATCCGTTGGAAAATGCTATGCATCCGTTGTGTACTCATTGCATATGTGTTTCATATGCTCTATCCGTCGAGCATCCATCCACTGCAAT
>BHFT01032996.1:3017-13061 GCA_004320025.1 Laticauda laticaudata
TCCCAACCCGGGGGGGGGGGGAGAGGAAATCAACACCCTATGCTGCTCCTGGTCTCGAGGGTCTCCTCTACGCTTCCCCTCCCACTGATCCGGAAACTCCTGGAGGAAAAAGGAGAATTGCTACTTTTCCAAAGGCACCTATCACAAATGCAGCCCAATAACCACACATTTCCCATCGCTGCAGGAAATAATGACCAGTTTTCCACAGAACAATAGGAATACGCAAATAAGGAGGTATAAAGGTATAAAGCAGACATCTCATTTCTGGCTGAGGAGTTTCAACAGTGCTTTTAGGATTTTGCAGCTATTGAAAAGGTCATACTTTTTTCTTCTCCTTTCTCTGAGCTGCAATATGACACAGAGTATCATAGTCAGCACCAACGGCTCGTGTCAACTTTTACCATCAGCTGGATAAAGACAGGTTCCAAGAGATTCGAACATTTTTAAAGAAAATGCTGAGCTTGTTTGGTTTGACTTACTTGTGCGAGAAGACATTCTTATGAACATTAACAAGAACTGCGTGAAGACGAGACTAAGTGACCTTCATTTTGCACGTCAAAACCACTATTTTTGAGCCACATCAGTTGAGATCTCAGTATCACCCTTCGTATTAGTGCAAGTTATTTGTTTAGTCTTTCATAAAACAGTTCATTTGCATTTAATGTTAATGGTTCAAAGAATGTCAGGCTGAAGAGTTGGCCCCAACACTTTTTCACCTCACCAAATCTGGCCCTCGCTTGGACACCCTTATACTGTAAAGGTGATATTCCTGGTAGCCATAACCTCTGCAAGAATATCCCAGCTGGGCATCGTCGGTGAGACAAGAACTTTGTATATTCCACTCCGATAGGGTTGTTCTTCACCTAGACTCATTCGTCCTTTATGCCTAAAATTAATTCTGCCAGAAAGGCTCTCTGCCTCAAACAGGAAGGCAGAAAGGTCTCATTCCAGCCCTCCACACTAAGCAGGAAAGTCATGGCCTTGACAGTAGGCAGGTGGCTACGACCCTACGAAGCACAGAAATTGCGACATCTGCAGCTTGGGCAACTCAAGCACCAACTGATGAAATCTGCATGGTGTCATCATGATTGTCACCATCTCCCTTCATGGGACATTATAAACTAGACGTTCTTGCCTTGGCAGAAACAGCTTTTGGCAGACAGGATCTTTCTTACAAAGGATTCACATGAGAAGCGGTACTCCAAACCAGACAGAGACCCTCCCGTACGGACATGCCATTTTGGGATGTGTATCTGGCCTGGATGCTTGGAACAGCTCTCAGGAGAAAGGACATTGGTGCTTGTCTGATATGCCCATTCTCTGGGAGCTGTGAAAAGTATCCAGCCCCACCCAGAGACTGTCTGGTTCTGGGTCCAATCTTGGGCAAGAATAGGAGCAGGAATGGTGAAGGAGAATAACGATGAAAAAGCAGTTGTGCTGCACTAGAAAAGCAGTTTGCCAAAAACTCCCTACATTTAAAAGAACAGGGCCTTTCTCAGTCAGGGTAGTCTCAGGCCTGCTCAGATATATTCGGAGGGTCAGAAGGGGGTCTTATCAAGTCACCTTCAGATGTGGTCCCTGGAAAGTCCTAATGAGGCCTCTGTTCCCCAAGATCTTAGCAGGTCCCTGGGCCTTGCTTCAGGCCAGCTAATTGGGATACTGGAAATTTACATGCCTCAGAATGTTGCCCCAAAGGGGCAAAACTGGGGACACATGGGACAAGCAGCAGGGAAAAATATCCTCAGAACTTTGCTCAGCCTATCAAACAGCAGAAGGAAGCACTTGCAGGCAGGCAGCTCTCCGTCTGGTTGACCACATTCTCCCAACATGAAGGGGTCATGTGGGCTGTTCAAATCCCAGATGCCTGCTAGACTGGCATATTGCTGGGAGTAACATGAGTAATGTTTGCAGAAGACAGTTCAATTCATGGGGGTAAAATATGTTTCTGACTTCTTGCCAAGTACTGTCTGCTAGAGTGACATTTGGAGGATACCAGCCTGGCAGTTCTCCAAGCCTGATAAAGTTTGTGAAATCTCTTTAAAGACTGTTGGCTGGGACTTTGCTGAAGAGGACTTTAAACTAAATAAAAGGGATTTTATCAGGACAAGTCAGCTTCATGCTTTTAGGTCAGAACAGGGACATACCAGCGTTGACTATTTAACCCCACGCCAAGAGATCGGCATTGCTGGAATGTTTGTTTTATAAGGCCCTGTCACACTGGCCGACGGATGCAAAACGTTTGTAAAAAGGACACAGCGGACGAGAAAAATGTTCCATCGGTTTTATCGCTCTCAAAAGGGGTAAAATTTGGCATAACCAGAGAGCGGCAACACGGAAAGAATGCGCGGGGGGAGGGCGTAGGGCGGATGGATAAGTGGATGATTCCACATAAGGCTACGCTGTATGCAGTGGAGTGCGAGGTGAGTGTCTGAGACTGGAGTCAAGCAATGCTAATGCCACAAGGCTTCCGGGGATGCGCAGGCAAAGGCGGGTATGAGGAGACGGAACAAGAGCGGGGATGCAGAGCGGATGCCGAGGTATGAAGCGGATGCAGAGGGAAGCGTTTGCTTGTGTGAGCAGATGCCTAGCGGTCATGCGCATGCAGGGAGGATGCATTGCCGTCAAGCCCGCAGATATAAAGGGAGATTGTAGTGCAGCTCCAAGCAGGTCACCATTCAGTAGGAAGACCTGCTTCCCATGACCAAGCTTGCCAGCCTGCCTGCCTTGCCAGCCAGCGGGAACCCAAAACCATGGGGGAAGAAGAGGAAAGCCTCAGCCTATCTGCTGCAGCCCCTGGCAAGAGGACCTAGGGCCCTACCCTCCACCCCTAGCGGCCCTCACTTCTCTTCTGCGGGTGGTCTTTGTGCAGCCGGAGCTCCGCTCTTCTGGTGCTGGTGCTGTCGGTGCTGGAGCTTGCTCTGGAGTGAAGTGCTGATGCTGGCTTTCTGGCGAGTGGTGCTTCTGCCGGTGCTTACTCTGCTGATATCGCTGCTCTCTCGTCCTGCGTGGTGGCTTATTCTGACTGCTGTTGCTGATTCTGTCCTTGCTGGTGCTGCGTGTGGAAGGAGCAGCCCCTACAACCTGGAAGCCCCTTCTGATGAGGGCGCATGTGTCCTGCCAAAGGGAGGAAGAGGCATGGACGTGAAAAAGGCGAGAGGCAGGCAATACACCTCGAAGAGGAACATGAGGATGAGGTGCTGACGAAGTGGGCTGAGGGAGAAGCAGGTATCTATGGCGGACAGGGGACACAGGGCTATAAGGGACACCAAAAAGGATTGGCAGGGCTAGCTTGGAGAGAGAAGGCGGAGGAGCCTGGGCTCCCACCCATACTCGGAGCGTGCTCCTGCGGCTGGTGTGAAAGCACATGCACACGCTGGTACGGGAAAGCTGCACCTCAAGAAATCTGGCCAGGCCGGTCAACTGACGGACAGAGACCTACAGTGAGGCCAAGAGTGGCAGCTTCTTGGGAGGGTGAGATCCGCCACCGGAGGAGCAGCCCCTCTAACACAACCTCTCTTTGTTCAGGCAGCCTGCTGAAGAGCCAGTCCTCTTCGGCAGAGGAGTCAGCTCCTGTCTCCAGGCTAGGGGGTATCTGTGCGAGCGTGTTCAAGACACAGACCGCCCCAACAGCTGTAGTACCCGCTGGTGGAAGCGCGGGAGGCCCCCTGGAGGCAGGTGGGGGAGAAAGGAGACGGGCACTTCAACCGAGACAGCCCATGGACCCGCATCCAACCCCCAGCTCACCTCCAACAGAAAGGCAGAAAGCCAGTACAGGAGGGCAGAGCCTCACGGGTGTCCTGCTGTAGAGGTAGAGAGACCCACCAAAGGAGCAGCATAGATGCTCCTCTGCCTTCAGCTGGTCGCCACACCGTTAGCTTCCTCATCCTCAATCGCAAAGCCCTTCCTCACCTATGTGAACCAGATCTTTCATGGACATGGCGGAACCCTCAGTACCTGAGGTGGTGAGGGACTACCGGATCACTGATCTGCTTCACAGATTCCTCCATTGACGCAGATGAGACCTGCTCACCCAGGTCCATGGTCTGCTATCACCTCCTGCACCCAGGTGGAATTCCCTCCATTCCAGGGCTTCTCCACAGGCCGCTCACATCTACATAGGCATATGGCTACAGGGAGTGTCCAGGCAGCAAGGCAGCAAGGCCCTTCCCAGTCTAGGCAGCAGGGTTCAATCAGACACGCCACCGTTGCGACCTGTTTCAGACTGATTGCCACCGATGGCCACCGCAATGCCACTGATGCAACGCCGACGCCACCCACGCCGATGCACCGGGCAATCCTCACGCCAGCTGCAGACCAGACAGCCCCACTACACTTCTCCTTCCTCCACCCACAGCCAAGCCCGGCCTCAGTAACATCTGTCCTCGGTATTGGGCTGACACCCCATGGATGGAGGAAGGGGTCTCAAACATCACGGGCTGAGCCAGCTTGTCTGAGAGCTTTCCAACACACCGTCCCTTGTTGTCTGTCTCGGGGCGGCACCACAGTGGCGCTTCAGACAGCACTCCAGCAGTAGCCACCTCCACAGCACCTGGATCCCTTCACCCGAGACTTGGGCACGCCTGCCGAGTGACCAAGAAAAGAGTGCAGAGACTGGGTAGTTACGTAGACTTATTTGGACACTTGACTGGGTCATTTTTTTTTTACAGCTTGTTTAATTAATGACAGATTATCTTTGCTTCACACACTTGCTTGCATTGTATGTTTTGTTCAATAAATCTGGTGGAACCACTTTTAGAAATTGTTTAGAGCCTTTGCATGAGGCTTTGTGGGATGGATTAAGATAGAGTGGGTGGGCAGAGGAATACCTTTGGAACTGGGTTAAATAGCTTGTGGGATAGGAACAAACGCTCCAGTCAAAGCTAGTGCGGACTGTTATGTCCACCCTCCCAGGTGCCACACCTATGGCCCTCATTTTTCAATGTAATAATGTAAATCATCACATCCACACATCAACCAACAAACACAACTCTTTATTAAAGTGCCGCGTTCACTGTGGCCCACCCAACATCACATGGCCCAATCTTATCAGTGTGATGAGACAGGGATGAAGGAAGCATCCATTAAGCAATCTACATCCTCTGCTTGCACCACCACCCACTGGGGAGTTGCACCAGCGTCACATGAGGTTGTCGCTTGCTTCTTCCCTTCACATGAGGCTCTGTTGGGGGCCTTGCAACATCCTCAGTGTCTATCAAAGTTTCGCCCTTGTTCCATTCCCCAGACTCCATATTCCCCATGCTGCTTGTTGAGTCCACGAGGCTGTTCTGCAAAGACTGCGGTAGCGGGCGGCGTATGAGATTGTGCAGGGGATGCAGCAAGCTTCCACGATTCCTCCTTGCACGCCTCTCTGGCGATGCTGCATGGTGGTGTGAGAAAGTACCTGGAAACTGTTGCCAGGATGCCAAAAGGCGTTGTCCACCACCGCCTTGCCCTGGAAGCAGTGTAGTTGAAGATCCTCTCTTTACGGGTGGGGGGGGTGGGGGGGTGGGGGGGGTCGTTTGGAAGTGTAGGGCTTCATGACGTAGGTTCTGAGGAGAAGGCGTCATCCCCCACGATGAAGTAGGGCACATCTTGCGTGTTGTTGTGCAGGGGTCTGGATCTGGGAAGCCCGTGATAATGTTGCGTTTCCAGCCCTCCTTGTGGTCACTGGCGTGTGTATACCTGGGCATCTGAAGCTGGCTTTGCAGGCCACGTGCTTGCCATCTATGGCTCCAACGGTGTGGGGGAAGTTTCCACTTCTGATACCACTGCTCTGCAACTTTCTTCCAGCTTCTTCAGTGGAGGGGCACTGGAGGAGCTCCTCCAGGTATTCTTCAATGATGGCCTGCACCAACTTCTCGACCACATTGCTGATGGTTTTATGTGGCACCCTCCAGCCGTACTGCATGCTCCTGTAGGTGGTCCCTGAGGCCAGTGGCGGCAGAGTCAGTTGCCACCTTCAGCCCAGGGTCCAGGCTGGGCCGGACGTTGGTACTCTGCTTGGTCAACCTGGGTCTCAGCCGCTCCACAACTTCGTCAAACATGGTGGCAGGACATCCTCATGAAGTTCTGGAATGACGAGTGTCTTTTGTTCCTCAGCTCCACCATCATCTGTATGTACAGTCCGTACTCTGCTCTTCTCCCGATCCATCTTCAGACCCAGACGCTTCTTGGCCGCCTCCTTTTCTTCCCATAGAACAGTTGAAAGAGCCTGTAGATGGCTTCGCACTGTTGGCAGAAACGATGGTGGCTACCAAAAGGACTGTGTTATGATCCATGGTGGACATGACTGGATGCTGTGGAAGAGCAAGAAGCAGATGAGGCTGCAGAGGTCTGCACAGCAGGGCTGCTGGTCTGAAAGTGAGATCCAGCCCAGGTGAGTTGCTCCCCCTTTTTATAGGCAATATAGGTTTTCCCCTAGGTGTCCTTCTGCATCCTCTAGGCATCCGCTAGACATCCTTAATATCCAAGATAGTCTGCTGCAAGGTATGAAATGAGCCTGTTTGGAAAATAAGTCTATTACAGTCCAGATCACTCTGCTTCCCACACTTTTCAGCAACTCCACTATGGCGGGAGTATAATGATGACTCTCTTAATGATATTAATGGTTAGACGGCCTGTGTGCCTCCTAGTGGTGACCGTTGGAGAAGGTACAGGCGGGTTATATACCCTCATGTTCCCGAGCCAAGAGCTGGGCCACCCCCATCGGGCCAACCACCTAGCAGGGGGGTTTACTGCTGGTTACAAAAAATATAAAGAAAAAAGATCTTGGTCCTCCCGGACTTCAGGTCCTTAGCAGTATAGATGGAACCACTAGTGTCACATGTCGCTGAACTGATTCACCAAATACCGGTTTTGCATCTTCCTGTGGCCAATTTTCCACCAAAAGGGGCCTAGGCATGCATCGACCACACCGTCAACATGTCGAATATAATACCAAACACATAGCTGCTTTACCTACTAAACACCTAATGTGGTTCCCCAGAGAATGACGAAGCTCTGTGTCAGCATGCTAACCACCACCTTTGGAAGACAGGGATGCTCAAGAAAAACCTTTATACATTACTACTCCTGCACTTCCCTGGCCGATTGCAAGAAGCCATTAAGAAGCGCCTCCAAATTATCAAGTGGGTCCGCTCCCGCCATCCGACCCCGCACCTGGTTACGAGCCTCCGTCAGAGGCCCTGTGAAATCCCAGATGCCTAGGCATAGCCACCCCCCCAGAGCCTATTCATCGTTTTTCAACCTTTTTTCAGCCATTCAGCTGGTCTCTAAAATTGAGCACTGGAACCAAGGGCTGGTTCTGGAGAGAGGAAAAGAATGGCAGAAATGGAGGAATGAGTCCTCAACTTTTCCTTTTGAGAAAATTGATTCTGAATTTGGTATGAGCCAGCCCCACCCACTCATTTGCTGTGGCCATGCCCAATACCTGAGGCTGGCACCTGACACCTCCCAAACCCTCAAATATGGTCTTAATGAAACCACTGCAATCTCTTCCACATGGCCTCGTCAGCTGTGCTACCGTTTATAGCGTCCAGGGGGTTTTCCAGGTCGTTTTTTCATTGCAGCATAGATGGTGCAAATTTTCACATAACTGTCTACGTCTTTATGCCAGGCCACCAGAACTGCCTTGAAACCAAGTGTAAAGTCTTTAAGAATCCAGTGGCCTGCCAATTTGGCCTTGTGGCTTCTCTGAAGAACTAGGGTGAGTAGGGATTCTGGGACCGAGGACTTTGTCCTCTTTCATGCCAGGTTACTTTATCTTTTTGTGTCAAGGTGCGTGTTGACTATCCCAGAACAAGCTAGTGTTTGGTCTTGAGTTTCATAGTTAGCAGGTTGGTTTTGCCAATCATGGTGTTGTTGTCTGATTACTTGGACAGCCACTTGAGCAAGGGAGATGATGGCATTTATGACCTCCTTTCTTTTGCATTTGTACTGGGGGCATGCAGAAAAGGGCGTCAGCCAGAAAGTTCCTCCCTCCCGGGATGTGTTTTGGCATGAAGTCGAAGCAGTTGAAGTTGAGCCCATTGGACTTGTTTCTTTTTTTGTTCTGAGGAGTTTCCTGTTATTGTTAAACATGGTGACTGTATTCTTCTGCAGTAATATGTATCACTCTCTATTTCTCTATTTTGCTGAGATTGGAATAGCCTCCATGCACTCAACCCGAGAATTGTTGTGATCAGAAGGGGTGTCCATTTACACAGCCACAAATGCCACTCCCATGGCAGGCTGCAGGTGTACTCAGCCTCCCACTCCAGCCCTGGAACCATCTGTTGGAGATCTGGGACTATGCTGACGTGTTCAGTGAGAAAAGTGGAGCAACTTCTTACTCACCACTATTGCCCCATAGACTTAATTCTGAATGCCGAGCTCCCAGTGGTGCAGATTTATTTCATCAAAGCCTGAGCTTGAGGTTCTCAAGGACTTCATTGACATAAACATCCATCAACATCCCCCCTGGGCAGCCCCAGTCCTCTTTGCAATGAAGTTGTGGGAACTGAGGCTTTACTGTAACTACCACAAGCAAAATACCATCACTTTGAAGAGAACTCATACCATTCTGTAACTCATGGAACAGCAGCTAAGGGACACAAAGCTGGACATACAAGGGGGGCATATAACCTAGTGAGAATCTCTAAGGGAGGAATGGAAAACCCAGTAAGGACACTTTGAATAGTCATGCTATTCAAAGCCTTATCACCACTCCAGCCATATTAATGCATCTTGTCATGCCCCAGCCCCATGATAGTGTTGTTGCTCTCTAACCCCATCTAGTGACTGAAAGGACAAGGGACAATGCAAAAAAGGTCCTCATGGCAAACACTATACACCTGTTGAACATTCAGGCGATCCAACCAGTTCCAGACGACCAGTAAGGACAGGGATTCTCTTCTATTCGTGATCCCCCAAGACCTTGGGGGGTGGAAGGCAATTCTGGAGCTAAACAAACACCCATTTGGTCTATAGGCGGTTCAATATGCAGTCCCCTCCTCCATACCATTCTGGAGAGCGTCCAAGAGGGCAACTTCCTCACGTTGTTTGTCCTGATGGAGGCCTACCTACATATTCCCATCTTTTTGTCCCATCGCCAGTTCCTCTGCTGCTACTATGTGGGCTAGCATTACCAATATTGGGTCCTGCCACTCAGCCTTATCGTCTGCAACTTGAGCATTTACCAAACTACTCGCGGCACTCCTCTGCACTCTCTTCCAGTGCGCATGCAGTACTACCTGGATGATATTTTGATTCAGTCCTCCTATGACCTCAGGGCGAAGGAGGACCTGCACATTACTATCCAGATCCTTTAGAACTGTGGATTTTCAAGCAATGCCAACAAGTTATTAGTTTACAGTCAATTGTTTGCTACACCTGGGAGCCGTCATAGACATGAAATTGTGCAAGGTGTCTCTCCTCCAGGACAGACAGATGAACTTATAGTCCTTGGCAATTCACTCCTTCTCGATCCAGTCCCAACCCTGGAGACCACATCGTCCAGAGTCTGGGTGTAGCATTCACAAGGGACTAAGCTGAAGTATTCACTCCGGTCTGTGTTTTCAGCGGGAACACGGACCGTTCCTATTGGCTGATGCCGTTTGGCCGTTGGCTATAAAAAGGGAGCTGTCAAATGGCATCAGCTGTTGTCTGCCAGCTGGCTGCCTTATTAGCGCGGCAGCCGTGGCAACCCTTTATTGCTTCAATAAAGTAAAAAGATGAAGTTTCGCTCCATGTTTGCCTCAGGTTATTCTGCCACTGCACAACACTGGCGACGAGGGCGGGATACATATAAGAGGCAACCGGGCAAAGAATCACTGAGCGAAATCATTACAAAAAGAGCCGAAGTCACTACTGAGTTGAATGTCACTTTAAGAGCTACTGTCACTATTCTCGAGCGCGAATTTCAACTTTCTTCGACAGATCTGGCACCGCTAAGTCAAGATAACTTCGAACCCTGCATTCCCGCCTTTCAGACCGACAGTGGAAACATGGGAGTCCTACAGAAACCGGTTTGACTGTTTCCTAGACACCATAGACCTTGCTGACATT
>BHFT01032997.1:0-17308 GCA_004320025.1 Laticauda laticaudata
TGAGTTGGCCACGCCCAGCCAATAACATGACCACCAAGCCATGTCCACCCAGTCACATGACCACCAAGCCACGCCCATCATATAAGCCATGCCCACAGAACCAGTTGTTAAAAACTTTGAATCCCACCCCTGAATTGAAGTTCACAAGTCTTAAAGTTGCCAAGTTTGGAGACCTCTGCTCTATGGCATAAAGAAATCAAACTTTTTAAAAGTTATTAGAAGTACTCAAATATAACTGGATAACAGGGGAATGGGGAAGGAAGACACATACCATATTTTCTTTCAAATAATTCTTCAACTTGCTTTCTCAAGTCTGTGATTCGGGCATTCCATTTCTCTGAAAGGAAAAAAAGCACATGTTAGCCACTGAGAATATATGAAACCTTTTAACTTATTTCATTCTAAGTATTAATTCTATCTAGTTGCTAATGTGTGAATACAGAAAGTAAAGCCTGCAATAAATAAATAAATAAACCTACATCCATTTATCCATCCATCCATCTCCCAGACAATCAGTTTTTTAAAAACAAAAATTATTTCTCTTTAGCAAGTGAGTCAGTAGCCTATTTCCATTAAAGTTAAGGAGACCTTCTAAATTATGGAAGTATTTACATACAAAACTTGTATTTTGAATGTTAAGACACATATAAAATTCTAACTTGGTTTAGAATCAATCCATCTCCATATCAGGATTAAGGCATTTAATTATATAATAAACATGAAACAAGCCCAAGACCACTTAGCTTAACTCCACACCATCAATCACATTAAAGCAATCTATAAAAGGTCAGCTTACTGGTTTATATATATCAAATCACTACCTCCTTGTCCTTCTTCTACCATACTTTTCAATATTTAAATTCAAAGAAGCCTGATGAAGAGCTTGATTACATCTATCATAACATGTACTCTCACATGAACATTTTGAATTTTCAAAATATATGTCTAGGCAATACATTTAGTTCTACAAAATATATACTTTTCCTCCATGGCCAGTCTTGGATTTTATATGTCAGAGAACTTCAAGGTATTTCAGTCATTCTTGTAGGATTTAATTTATCTTCATTTCTTCTTTGTCTTATCAAGAGTTCTTCAAAGCTTTAACAAGCTTTTTTTGTAAATCCAATAGGAAAGAATTATCCAGATCACTTTTTTGGTTACTCATGTGTATTTCCTTTTTAAATTTTAAAGTCTCAGCCAGTTTCTTTTGTAGATCCAGTGAAGCATCTTTTTCTAATTCATTCTCTTTGCCTATCTGATATTGTGACTATTATTTTTGGATTCCATTATTCAAAAGTCTTCTGCAGTGTTTTTATTGTCTCAAGGTTTTGCATCATCTTGCAGACATGTACATGTAGTCTTCAACATACAACCATTCAGTCATGTTTGCAACCTTCCCTCCCAGTTTTTCTAGAAAGTCAATGCGGAAGCCAGCAGAGAAGATTAAACATTGCTGGTGTAAGACTCCCGCACCCCCTGACTTATGCTTGTAACCTGTGCACCACTACATGCCTTCCCTGATCAGTACACTCACCACCCCCACAAACTATCCCCAGCCCACACAGTGCCTCTCACACACACTCTCTTATATCTGCGCAGCACCCTCACTCCCTTACAAACATGGAATCTCTCACACGTATTTTTCCCAACCCTCCATTGCACATCCTGCCTGCATTGCACCTCGGATGCCCCCTCCCTGACAATCATACTGCTCCCTCTCCGTGGGTGTGATCTCTTGGTATTGGCTCTGCTTTCATGGAGTCTTCTTCAGTTCACCTTACCTTCCCCAGAACTCTGGGATTCCCATTTTTCTAAGCATATTCCACAGCTTTGTATGATTGACAAGTAAGGATCCTTCTATAAACAATGCACATATTGACTTCTTTTTGCTATTCTTTGGCTTTCTGAATAATCCAGTACGTATCAGCAATGTCTCATGTTCCTCTGTCTTTTCCAAATCCATACTGAATATTTGGTGCCACTTTTTCTATATCTAATTCCTAAATAATTATAGATATACTCTGACTTGCTAGGGAAAGTCTGACTTTGCTCTCTCCAGACCCATTCCAAACTCTGCTGTCTTTTTCCTCTCCCTCCTAGCTCTGGTTTTACCACACAGCTTGGTTTATCATTGCCTTCTCTTGTGTACTTTGAAACTATCCCTTTACCATTGTCAGTAAGTCATATTTCACCTTGAGCATCTTCCTATATCAAAACTGCACAATACACGTGCCTGCTTGCTTTAGCTGGAGAATTGAGATGACATTTATGCCTTGTGTAACTCTGCTTATACAGGTAGTCCTCGACTTACAACAGTTCACTTAGTGACCATTCAAAGTTACAACAGCACTGAAAAATGTGACTTATGACCATTTTTCAGTTTTGACCTTTCCAGTATCTCTGTGCTCATGTGATCTAAGTTAAGAAGCTTGGCAAATGATTCATATTTATGACTGTTGCTGTGTCCCAAGATCACATGATCATTTTTTGCAACCTGCTTACAGGCAAAGTCAATGGGGAAGCTAGATTCACTAACAACCGGGTTACTAACTTATCAACTGCAGTGATTCCCTTAATAGGCAAGAAAGGATGTAAAATGGGGCAAAATTCACTTGACAAATGTCCCACTTGACAGAAATTGTGGTCCTAAGTCAAGAACTACCTGTATTATAATCATCCCTTTGGGGTAGACCAGAACAGGAACTGTATTCCACAGGAAAAGCAGAACTCTACTGAGATAGACAGTAATACAATCTTGCAAATCCTCTTGTACTTCTCCCCCCTTTCCTCTTATATCTCAGTGAAACAAGAATAAGGAATGTGACAGCCTCGTCTCTTCTTAATATTATCTTACTTCCCAGAACTTCTTAACATATATACCCTTGGCATATGCTCCTACCTTTATTTGTTCACCCCTCCCAGGCATACCATTCTGCCACAATGATCTCGCAAAATAGGTTTTCTGAAAGACAGTCTTAATTAGCCTTGTTTGAACTTTCCCAGTGGATAGGTCTCAACTAGAACTGCTTCAAAAAAGATAATTTAATCTAAAACTTACCAAAATTGAACTCTCTAGCTTTTCTTCTCCCCACAGTGGAAGCATCATTAACTGGTTCTATGCTCTTTGTCTTCTTATGTGGTGGTAAATAGTCATCATCATCTTCAGAGAGACAAACATATGCATCACAGCTGTTACTTGACATTATCAAACTGTCTTAAAAAATTATTATTATGACAAATAATCTGCTGTTGAACTATTCCAAAATAAGGATTCACTTTCCTATTTGATACTCAAACGTCAGTAGGATTAGAATTTGCACCCTGGCTTTTCCCATCATAGTTTCAACACGGCCCTATCCTACACCATTCTGTTTGGAGTTCCAACCAAATATAAAGATTCTACATTAGATTAAATGACTTGAATATAAAAATATCACAAAGTTATAGGATATAAATCTCTCTCAGAATATCAAATAAATATATTGTTAGATGGTGGGACAAGAGATACCGTATTTTTCGGACTATAAAAAACTCCAAAGTAGAAGACGCACCTAGTTTTTGGGGAGGAAAACAAGAAAAAAAATTTCCCTTTGCCTCCCAGCAATTTGCCCCTTTGCAGCAAACAGCAAACAGCCCAGTCAGTTTCAGCACAGCCTGATTAAGCAAAAGCAGCTGATTGTCAGCCTTCTGATGATCAGCTGTTTCAGGATGCAGGGATCGCCATTGCCTATTGCCACTTCTGCGAGCCCCATTTTCCGCCCGTTCTAGGCATTAGGGATCGGAACGGGCAGAAAATGGGGTGTACCAAGGCCAAAAGCCTGGTCGGCTTCAGCACAGCCTGATTGAGCACAAGCAGCTGATTGTCAGTTGGAATTGCTTCCTGACAATCAGCTGTTTTAGGCTGCAGGAATCGCCATCGCCTATTGCCACCTCCGCGTGCCCCATTTTTGACCTCCGCATACTGTTTTTGGCCTCCACATGCCCCATTTTCTGTCTGTTCCAGGCAGCAGAGATTGGAACGGCCAGAAAATGTGGTACATGGAGGACAAAAACAGGATATGGAGGCTGAAAATGAGGCATGCGGAAGTGGCAATAGGCAATGGCAGTCTCTGTAGCTAGAAACAGCTGATCATCGGGAGGCAATTCCAACCGACAATCAGCTGCTTTTTCTTAATCAGGCTGTGCTGAAGCTGACCAGGCTGTTTGCTGTAAGGAGGCAAATTGCTGGAAGGCAGAGGCCGAAGGGTGGGGGCTGGCGGGTGGGCGGGACTTCAGCAACATTCGCTGTATAAGACGCACAATTTGGTTGTAATTCCAGCAATAAATGAATAAACGCTAAATAAATTAACAGGAATAGATGTGTAAAATGTTACTAGTGCTCTAATAAATGTGAATAAACTTGCATTTTAAACAGAGAGAAACCAATGTCTGCCAAAACATTAAGAAAGAAAAAGTTATTTTTGATAAGAAGTATGTTAAACTATATATTCAAGGATGCAATTATCAACTAAAAAGTTATGAGGCAAGAGAAAAGAAGATGTCTGATGCAAACATACACATGCATAAACAGGAATGTCCCTTTTAGTTTTGTTTCCACCCTTCCCCCCCTATAACCTACATTAGCCTGCCAGGTTAATCCAACAGCTGATCAAAGTAAAATAAACAGATGTTCCAGTGTGAGTCGGTTGTTAGCAAATAGAGACTAGCATTCTTGAATGCTTTTTGAAAAATTAATAGACTGACTTTTGCCAGTACTAGAAATGAAACAGAGATAAAGAAAAAATGCATTGTGACTATGTTCTGAGATTATATTTCTATCATGTCACACCCTTCAAATTCATGACAAAGTAAAAAGTACAATTTAACACTGAAAGGACTTACTCTTATTAACTTTATTTACAAAATCTGATACTACATTAAAGAACATGGTGCTTTTATTTTTCAAGCAGGAAAAGCTATCAATATTATACTTTTCTTCACATGAAGAAATATTTTATTTTCCTATTTCTCATCAAAGAATATCCAAATAACTAGGCATGATCAAGTCATACACCATCTAAACAGTCTTATCAGAATTCAACCAATCTTGTTTATTAAATTCACAGTTCTGAGCACAATAGTTACTAGTGTGGAACTGCAAAATCTGAACACCCTTTCTGTTCTCCAACTTCTTTCATCTCAATTTTCTTTCTTTTATGAGATTTGTGTAGTTTTTAAAATAGCAATTTGTTACAGGCAATAGGTGGATGGAAAGGAGATAAATGCAGGAAGAAACAAATTTAAGATGATTTTACTTAAGGTACATTATCAGACCTTAACATTAGGCGGTCAACTTCACAAGGTATTTTCTACTTCTCAAATCTACCGTTTGAATTTCTCAAGTGAACACTTTGTTTTATCTGCCTCAAAAATCTTACAAAACTTCAGCAAAACCAAAATGATGTGGGGAGATTACAAACAAACAGGTCTTTTGATTTTAGTAGATTACCAAATGAATGGATCTTTCTTGAATACTCTGGAGAACTTCCATAGCTTTAATCATTGCCCAATGAAACATCCTCAATTGAAACAGAACCTGCTTCCTTCTAGTAAAATTGAATATCCCCCCCCCCATTTCTTTTGCATTTTTGACATCAACCACTCTAGAAAACATGATTAAAATTCTGCATTCACAAAAGACTGGCTTGCCCAACACAAGTTATCTTATGGAATGGGAAGGGTTTGGGAGGAAGGATAGAAGTGATGTACACAATGCCACATGACTGAGATTCTTCTGAAACAAGTGAGCAAAATAAAATTAGTTGAGAAAATGGCCAACCTTCAATGGTCACTTCCACTTCAGGATCCTCACTTGTTTCAGAAGTGGCATGCTGAGAAGAATCTGAAAAAAGCAGAACAAAAAAACCAAATCTGAACGGCGCAGACACACTGTAAGACTGATTTTACTCGACAGGGGCACGTCAACATATATCTTGTACACTATGGATAAAACAGACCCATAACATATAAGCCAAAATAGTTTATCACAAGCTTTAAAATCTATGAAATGAAAATAGAAACATGTGGATGTTTAAGTAACAAGATTAATAGCTTTTTTTCTAGATTCACTTGAATCTTTGCTGTCAAACATTTTCAAAATGATGAATATAGGAAATACACAAATTCTCACACAAGACAATTAAAATGATGCAAACAAATGAGAATGATTGTAGTAATATTTCTAAAAATGTATGTTAACACAACTGTTGTCTAAAGATTACAACTGTAATTGCAAGTAGTATTTTCTCCAGTTCATTTGTATTCTACAGCTGTCCAAACCTACTGAGTGGTTCACCTTTTTTCCTCACATTGAAGTCATCAATTATCAGCAGAAACATTTTAAATAATGGAAGTATCATAAAGCACTGATACAGCACTGTATGTCAACATGAGACATTCTGAAAAGACACTGTTCTTATTTTCTTTCCTATTCCCAGTGCCAAAGTCAGAATACATATCAAATCCAAATGAACAGCTCTTTCTAATAGTCAAAAGACTCAGAGAAGAGGGTTATAACAAGGATAATGGACTCTACTACTTCCATTATTAAATTGATTTATTTCCACTCAGTTCTTCAAGGCAGACCTGGTGGAGAAACAAGCATGTGTCAATAACACAGCAAGAAATTCCAGCATTTCTTGACCTAGTCTGCTTCAAAGAGCTAATATTTCCAAACTACAATTGGCTGAATCCATGCGCTGGACCAGTTTTTCAATAGTTATAGTTTCATCACTGTCATGTGATCATCCTTTGCTATCCTCCCAGGTAGTTTTCAACAAGGAAAGACAGATTCGCTTAATAACAGTGAAATTTGCTTAATCGTCACAATTAAAAAAATCAAAAAATCAGGCACATGACTCAGTTAATGATCACCTTGCTGAGCAATGTACATTCCAATTCCAACTGTGGTCTTAAGTTGAGGACCACCTGCATATAACATTAAAGCGTCCATTTAGGAAATGTAAATTCCAATAAATATGATAAAAGGGTAGGAAATAAAATTCATGTCCGAGTCAACCAGAAGTTAGGTACTAAATTATTACGGTAATATCTTCAAGCAGAATTGTTTCTGTCATTTTAGTCATTTATTTTAAATATCTAAAATAAGGGAAAAATTAATTCAAACACATGTTTAACCATGCTCTTTGTCCTTTGGCAGAAATGAAAAAATGTCAAAATTGTAGTGCAAAAAACCCTGCTCTTTAGAAAGAGGTTACATATAATTTGTTAGATTATTCTCTGAAGGAGATTTCTAACAATATAACTTAATATATATAACTTATACTGTCTTTACAGTCAGTTAGAAATATGCATATAGAAATGTAACAATTGTGTTAATGAAAATCTGGGTGAGCAAAGCAGGCTAAATTCCAGGCATATAAGCATGAAAATACATTTTGAATTAGGTAACTCACTCAGTTTATCAATTTAATATAATATCTAGGATTAGCCCGTGTGAGTAGGAAGACCAGTTAGTAAAGGGTTATGCAATTCTCAAGGCTGTATTAGAGGATGACTTTTTTTCATTGTCATAGCAAACCAAACCTTACTAAACCATATAAATGCATAATGTTCTAGTAAGTCACTTATTTTAAGGAAACAGAAAGCAGCATATAAATGACAGTTGCATGGTAGACGGTAGAAGTATTTGAATTCAGCTTTCCATTCCAATTTAGGAATTGCTGAACCTTAGTTAATGCTTTAAGGTTGTATGGTCCTTATCAAGTCTTCTTTTGAAGTTAAGATTTCCCATTCTTGCCTACCAGCAAGGCATGTCAGGAAACATGTTGTTCAGGATCTATCTATCTATCTATCTATCTATCTATCTATCTATCTATCTATCTATCTATCTATCTATTAGTGAACAACAGTTTAGACATGGCAATAAAACATAATTGGCATTCTCTTTTATATAGTCACACAATCTAGAACAAGTTTTTCCAATTTTAAACTCAACAACTTGAGAGCCATGGTGGCACAGTGGTTAAAATGCAAAATTGCAGACTACTCTGCCCACTGCCAGCAGTACGATTCTCACCAGCTCAAGGTTGACTCAGCTTTCCATCCTTCTGAGTTCAGTAAAATGAGGACCCAGACTGTTGGGGACAATATGCTGACTCTGTAAACCACTTAGAGAGGGTGTGAAGCACTGAAGCGGTATAAAATTCTAAATGCTATTTCTATTAGACATGTTGAACCAAGCCAACATTACAGAACAAAGGTTGAAATTCATCCCTTTCAAATAACCATAGTGTAGATTAATCAGTACAGATAATAGATCTGTCTCTGTTTAATGAAGAACAAAAACAAACTTCTCAATTCCTCTTTAATCTGAATCAAAGAAAGAAGGGACAGCAAGTGATCCATTTTTAAAATGAAGCATGTTCCAAACAGATTCAAAATTTTACATTGACAGAGAAGTGATCTACACAGCATAAAAGATTACCAACAAAAGAAGACATAGAAAAGATTCTATGTCCAAACAATAATATGCCATTTTACACTGTACAGAACTGAGGATCCTTTAATACCCTATACATATCCACAAAGGCTTTCTAAGAAATTTCTTTTAAGTTACACTTCCACTGTTAACTTAGGTCTACTATTTTTCATACAAATGTTGATTGTTAGCCTTTTACACCTACTGAATTTTCCTCTTTAGATTCTAATAAAAAAAATTCAATTTTTCAGAATCACTCCATCAAAATAAGCAATATGACCCTAAAGGAACAGAGAAGTCTCCTTCAACATTTAAAATAAATACATTAATATATATAAATACTGACTTGTTCAGTAACATAACCTTGGGGTCAGTCCAAAACAATTTTATTTTCAAATTTTATGTTACAATGCACAAAAAAAGCTCAGGAACTAGAGTAATTTGACAATATGATCTTAAAATTTGAACAGGGAGTTAAACCTAATGACACACTATCGCTAAATTAATGTTTCATAAAACTGTTCGCCAGTATGTTGATTCAAAAATAGTTCCATAATAGAATTGTTCCCATGAACTACAATTTGTAGCCTACCAATTCAGCTTGTATTAAACAAGAATCCTTAATATTATGGCACTGAAATCAACTGAAAAGTTAATATATACTTTGGCAAGCACCAGTCACATTCTCTGCAGTAACAGCAGCAATTCCGTTTCAGAAATAAGCTCTTTAAATTTGAAAGCGATAATCTGTTCAATAAAATTCATATTAGCAAGATCACACAACTAAATAACTTCTTATACTTTTCTTCACATCCCATTGCACCAAATCTTGCACTGCTAGTTTTAAATATTGAAATAATTGAAATAGGCAGTAAGACAGATCTATCATAAAATTTAATTATAATTGTAAATTACAAACACATATCTAACTTTCATTGCCACCTTTAAAAAAAAAAATCACACATGCTGCCTTCATACATTCAAGATCTGTTATGTAGCAGCACTATTGCCCACTCAGTAGGAAAAGGATAAATAAAATCCACCAAACTTGATGGAGAAGACAAATTGGATGGAGGAAATCAACTATCAACTCTTTCCAAATATTGGTAACTTTTATACTTTACTAGAAGATGGAAGAAGGGAGAAAGGGAAAGGAGATTATATTGAAAATATTTCTCAATAGTTTTCCACAATAAACATGCAGGATCACAATTCAAGGGGAGAAAAATAAATACACAACCATGTGGAATATGAAAAAAGAATGCAAGACACAGACACAATGGATGTTTGCACTGTGCTCTTTTAATTTTTTAAATACCTTACCAGTTTATTTTTTAAAATTTACATATATCTAACCTTCTACTGGCAATTCCACATCTGTTCCTTCACTGCAATCGGAACCCTGGTTGCTCCCTTTAGACAAATATAAACATACCATCATAAAAAAGTGAAGGATGAAATTTCAGAATTAGTTTCTTAAATAATAGGCTGAGTTTTATGGCACATTGGCACCCAGCCTCCTTCAGGATCACTGCAAACAGAAATCTATGGGAAAAGTCAATCCAAAACAAAAATCCAAAAATACAGTATTTCGGTCATTGATAATTTGGAAGAGTTCTCTTCGCATAATCCAGATAGCATAGATTTTAAAAAGTACTGGGGAATGGATGACAGCATGTAGTTGGGAAAATATACACATTTTCCCATTATATTCAACAGATTTCCTTTGTATTACTGAATTGCTAACTCTTCTAATTTGCCAATATGAAGGGTAAGAAAATATGGAAAACAGAAAAGTGTGCAAAAAGTAATTTAAAAAGGTATCTTTATTCCCCACAAATGGAAAAAGGAGGAATACAGCAGCTGTAAACAGAAACAAAGTTTCTGAATGAATCCAAAATAGAAAAGTAATGAAGGCAAGAAATCACTAGTCAATGTAATTCAGGCCATAGATCTGAAATCAAATTTAGACAAACAGTGTTCCTGGCAAGCAGGACATGATACTGTGGCATTAATGTTGTGAGAAATAGTACCATGATAATGAACAAGTGAATTGCTATACCTGTATAAGACTTTGCCATGGCGATTTTCTCATCAATCGCCGAAGTTTCTGAAGGACCTGCTTTGTAAATAAAGACAGCCATAAAAAAATCACTAAGATTTTTCCATTTCCATTATGAGAGCATGCTGAGCTGAATCAAGCAATTACAAAGCAAAGAATTCTTATAACAGGGGTGAGGTGTTGAACAATAGTTAAAACCACTATTAATGCTTAGAATGAACAAGTTCCAAATGCATCTACAGCCTTCTCCGTCATTTGTATAAAACACATACCACCCCATGTGTTTTGTGATGTACTTTCAAATTCCAATGAATTGCGCAGTTTAACATGAGAAGTCGTGAGTTTTGTGTAATCCAGAAGGTTCCAGATTTTCCTTTGAACAATCCACAAGTAGATGAGCCACTTTCTATATGGATTACTGCAGCACTCTCTAAATGGGGCTCTCTGGAATACAGATGGCAGCTTCATTGGTCCAGAAGGCAGTCGTGCATCAAGATTCACCCATGTAACCCCACTGCTGAGCAAGCTGGCATTGGCTTCCAGTAGTCATTCAAGTTGTTGGTTATCAACTATTAAAGCTCAGTAAAGCAGAGATTGTTTTGTGGAACCGCCTGTCTCCAGTAACTTCTACTCATCCCACCAGATCTTGCTCAGGTCACCTCAATGAAACAATGCAATCCTGTTCGATCCAGGAGATACACTTTCCTTATCATGGCGTCCACTGTAAAGAACAACCTTACTTCTGAGATCCGAATGGCTCTGATTCTGCTGGCCTTCCAGAGAGCTATGAAAACCTGGCGAAATCTTAGACATTAAGGACCGAGTTATTGGCAGAAGCTAAAGCACATTTGGGAATCCCAGTTCTTTTGAGATATTTCAGCTTATATCTATTATATTTGCTATTAATTATATTTTTCATTCAGTCTTATTTTGTTTATAACTACCGAGAATGATTTGTCTCAGATGAGTGGCCATATACATTTTCTAAATAGATGAGAGGTGGGCATTTATGGGAAATATCTGTATTCAGCATCTTTTATGTGATACGGAAATATCATTAAGAATTACAGCAGTGTGAAAATTCCAAGAGCCATTTATCTCTGGATCCTAGAATGACAGCAAATCATATCGCACTCCATACCATATCAGCACCATAAAGATAAACAACAATTTAAAGCTGCCTATTCATTCAACTAACTAAACTTTGCACATAATTTCTGAAAGTCAAGCAATAGGCATAATTACTATCTATCCACTAGCATATGGTCAGTACAAGCTGTGATGAAATATAAAGGCAGGAACATTCTCCAGTGTCATCAAGACAGTAATCAAGATGGAGTACAGTTTTCTGGCTAAACTGTTGGGACCATTTATTAGTGATTCATATACTTGTATAGTGTCCAAATTTCCAAGGTGACCTCTTAAATCCAAATTCAAGGCATTTTAAGAACAGTAATGAATTTTCAATCAGGTATGTTTGCCCGCGAAGGGTTTCCTTATGATGTTTTTCAAACAAATAGGTGGAAGTTATTCTACAATGTTATCTTGAAAAAATATCATGAAATTTTGGGAATTTAACGTCACACTGAATTGAAGTCTCACGAGATTCGTACCATAAGATTTTGCTTAAAATTTATGGTTCTATGGAAACCGTCTAAGAGTTCTTCAGAAACCCACAACTCTGTAGGCACTATGATGATCCTAGAAAAAATTCAGTTACATATTAAAAAATTGCTTTCAAGTGCCTGACTTGCATATCTTCTTCTATAATCCTAACAGCTACTTTTTAAAGTCAATAGGTTGTGTACGTCTAAGTGCAATCAGGTGTTCAATCTATTAATTAAATGGAGCCATACAGTTATCTTTCCATTGCTGCAATATTTGTATAAATTAGCATAATGAAATATGGTACCTATTCCAACGGAATACAGTAAGTTAAAAAGATAAGGTATAAATGTACAGAAATACACACATACTTCAGTAGGATTTACATTAGACAAATATATTGAAATTGTAATTATTTTATATATTTTTTCTTTGTAGCATTTTTTGACTTTTTTGTAAAACACTTTTAACTTTTGTTTTTTTCTCTTTGACAATGTATAATATCACCATCACTACTATTTTTGTTTTGCTCAATAAAAGCAATATAATTTGTTTATGAAATAAAATATAATAGTCAAAATAAAGTCTACACAAAGGAACCACACAAACACACACACAAACACATATATGCTATTCAGCTTCCTTCGGGTATTATCCCACGTCATTGTAGTGGTGCTTTTAAAGTTGTAGCAACGTTTCATCAGAATTTCATCTGCCATCATCAGGCTTCTATATTGAGTTCGTCTGTGACTCAGACTTTTACAATAAATATTGAAACAACCGTGAAAGTCTGACTTACAGATGAACTCAATACAGAAGCCTGATGCTGGCAGATGAGATTCTGTCGAAACGTTGCTACAACTTTAAAAGCACAACTACAATGACGTGGGACAATACCTGAAGGAAGCTGAATAGCATACATGTAAGTACCCGTGAAAACTTAAAAAAACATGTGTGTGTGTGTGTGTGTATATGGGTTTTTTAAGCTTTCGCGGTTACTTACATGTGTGCTGTTCAGTTTCCTTTGGGTATTATCCCACGTCATTGTAGTGCTTTCAAAGTTGTAGCAATGTTTCAGCAGAATCACATCTGCGCCGATCAATCAGGCTGTCTGTATGGATTGTGGGTCTCACAGCTTTTGGTTTCAATTCGAGGCTGGCCTATTCTGATTGGCTGGGAGTTTTGGTCTGTGTTCACTGGACTTGGAGTTTGATTGATTGTGTTTCTGGTTTCTTCTGTCTGTTCTGTGGCTTTTGATTGGCTGGCAACACTCTGTTCCTGTGTTGGAGGCTTTCAGTGCAGCTTGGCTTCATGTGAAAGGACGGCTGCTGACAGCACATATATATATGTGGGTCTTTGTTATTCAGTTTTTCTCCCGCGTAAAATTGGAAGTATCTAGGCAACGTTTCGATGAAGTCTCATTCATCATCTTCAGGCTTGTTTTCTTCGGCTCTGTGCTTCTCAGAGTAATGTGAGCTTGCAACTGCTTTTCCTTTTAACTGCTAGTGGGGGGTGACTTGATTGGGTGGGGCTTGGCTGTGTCTGATTGGCTGGGGGTGTGTTCAACATTGGTTGGGGGTTTGGCTGTGTTCTGATTGGCTGGGGCTGTGTTCTGTTCAGGTGGGGACTTGGTTTGGCTCAGGTTAGTTCTTAGTTGCTGGGGGATTTCAGCTGGTGAGCTGTGATCGCTGTTGTTGGGCTTCGCGTTTGTGGTCGTGCCACAGTCTTCATGGTGGGTGTCAGTTCGCTTCTTCTATGGATCAGAGGGGTGAAGCGGGTAGGGTGCAGCTGCGGTACAGCTTCTGGTCTATGGTCGTGTCTCATCTTCTGTGTGGGTGGTGAGTCTTTTTTTCTACGTGGAAATGTGGTGGTAGCATCTTGTGTGGCACTCGTGGGTGTGGGTCTGGTGTCATTCTTCATGTTAGGTACTTGTTTAATTAATGAGGGAAGCGTTTCCAAATAGGTTGGTAGGCGGGAGGTATCATCTCGTTTATTCATGCTGTGTTGTGGGCGTTTTTCTATCTCTAGTGCTTCTCTGATTATTCTGTGTTTGAAGTGTTCGGTTTTGTCGATAGTTCTGTATTTTTTAGTGGTCCAACACTTCAAAGCCACAGGACATGAAATTGACTTTAAAAATACCAGAACTATGTGCACGATGTGGCACGACCACGAACACGAAGCCCAACAACAGGATCACAGCTCACCAGCTCAAATCCCCCAGCAACTAAGACTAACCTGAGCACAACCAAGCCCCACCTGAACAGAACCACACCCCCAGCCAATCAGAACACAGACAAAGCCCCCACCCAATCAAATCACAACCCCCACTAGCAGTTAAAAGGAAGAAGCAGCTGCAAGCTCACATTACTCTGAGAAGCCACAGAGCCAAGAAACAAGCCTGAAAATGATGAATGAGACTTCCTCGAATAACGTTGCCTAGATACTTCCAATTTTACACGGTAGAAAACCCGAATAACCAAAGATCCACATACAAATATCCCGCGAAAACCTCAAAAAGAAAACAATATATATATATATATATATGAATTTTTCTGCGAGTTTTCGGCGTATTTTTGTATGTGATCTTTGGTTATTCAGGTTTTCTCCTGAAGCTAATGGATTCCAAAAAAAAGAACATTATCCCACCTAATCCAAAAAAGAAACCCCAACCAAAGCCAAGAAGAGCAGAACAAGAGAATGCAAAGCCCCTCCTCCATATATATAAGAAGGCGCACTACAGACAAAATCCGGCAAGAATCCTCCAAAAACACAACATAAAAACAGCATTCTGCACAAACAAGAAAAATATCCACCACGTAAGAAAACCCTAAAGACAAAATCCAGTTAGAAAACCAAGAAAGTATACGAAATCCCTTGCACTGGCCTTGCCCCATCACATACATCAGACAAACTAACAGAAGAAAAGTGCACGCATTGAAGAACACAAGAACTCAGTCAAAAAAGAAGAACTGACCTCTTCCCTGTCCAACACCTCAAAAGCCACAGGACATGAAATTGACTTTAAAAATACCAACAACTATCCCCAAAACACAACACTTCAACAACAGAATAATCAGAGAAGCCATAGAATAGAAAAACGCCCACACAGCATGAATAAACGAATACCTCCACCTAACGAACCATTTGGGAAACCTTCCCTCATTTCATAAACGAGTAGCTAACATGAAGAATGACGCCAGACCCTCGAGTGCCACACAAGATGCTACCACCACACTCCACGGAGAAAAAAGACTCACACCCACAACAGAAGCATCCCGGACCCACGGACCAGAAGCCATACCGCAGCGCTGCACCTCCACTCCCCACTTCAAACTCCTCTGTACCCATACAAGCGAACTGACACCCACATGAAAGATGTGGCACGACCACAAACGCGAAGCCCAACAACAGGATCACAGCTCACCAGCTGAAATCCCCCAGCAACTAAGACTAACCTGAGCACAACCAAGCCCCCACGCTGAACAGAACACAACCCCAGCCAATCAGAACACAGCCAACCCCCCTACCACATCAGAACAGTCAAACCCCCAACCAATGAGAACACTCCCCCAGCCAATCAGAACACAGACAAGTCCCCACCCAATCAAGTCACCCCCCCACTAGCAGTTAAAAGGAAGAAGCAGCTGCAAGCTCACATTACTCCGAGAAGCACAGAGCCGAAGAAACAAGCCTGAATATGATGAATGAGACTTCATTGAAATGTTGCCTAGATACTTCCAATTTTACGCGGGAAGAAAAACCCGAATAACGAAAGAATACACACACACACACACATATATATATTGCTGTTTAGCTTCCTCGGTATTATATATATATATATATATATATATATATATAATATATATATATATTATATATATATTTATTTGTTTTTTTAAGTTTTCACAGGTACTTACATGTGTACTGTTCAGCTTCCTTCAGTATTATCCCACGTCATTGTTAGTGCTTTTAAAGTTGTAGCAACGTTTCAGGCAGAATCTCATCTGCCATCATCAAGGCTTCATGTATGTGAGTTTGTATTGTGGGTCAGAGTCTCACAGTCGTTGTTTTAAATTTGAGGCTAGCCTATTGTTGTGCCAGGATGTTTTTTTCTTCATCCTGATTGGTTGGGAGTCTTGGTCTGTGTTTATTGGACTTGGAGTTTGTTTGATTGTGTTTCTGGTTTTCTTCTTCTTGTTTGTGGCTTTGATTGGCTGGCAACACTCTGCTCCTGCACACTGGAGGCTTTCAGTGCAGCTTGGCTTCATGTGAAAGGATGGCTTTAATTCTATTAGGAAGCCAGGTTCATCTGGGTGCCTGGTGGGGGGGGTTTGAGCTGAGGTATCAGAGGGAGTCTGTTTTGTGCCCCAGGTGTTTGCCTGGCTTGTGGTGTGGGAGATCTTTCTATTTGAGAGGCAGGCTTCCAAATGATTTGACAGTCTGCTGGAATCATCTCTTCTATTCATGCTTTCAGGTCTTTTTTCAATCTCTATGGCTTTCTCTTGATGATTCTGGGGCTTGGGGTTTTCTAAGTGGCTAGTGGTTTAGTGCCACTGAAGTTTGATGCTGTGACCTGTCTGGCTTTCATGTGTTGGACTAGTGAGGAGGTGTGTTCCAGCTTTTTTTACTGCATTTTTGTGTTCATCCAGGCGGGTACTTATAAAATTTTATATATATATATTTAAATATAAATATTTATATATATAAAAATAAATATAACTTGCCCTTGCTGAAAGATTATGACTGAATTTCACAACCGCCTCTGTTATAACTGAAGGCTTCAAGGTCATACTGTAGAAAGGAGATTGGGGAACCAAGCAATGTGGTATTATCCTCAACATATGAAAGAGGGTATCTGTAAATCTGTAAGCGAAGCAAGTTTTTAACGTTATTTTTTGGTTGCATAAACGAAGTCTGATATGTTTCTGTAAAGAATATCCATGCTTTAACACTTCATCCTATACCGTTTCTGTTGTCAGCTCATACACACTATTTTCAGGATTCTGGTGCAAACCGACCTGGTGATGTTTTGCAATGCCAGCACTAGGCGACGGGTCACAATTGGACAGTTGTCCAGTAAGCATTCACCATCCTAAATGTCTGTCTCCTCGCAGAGCATCTTGCTCAGAATGGGTCTTTTAAAAAAAAAAAAAAAAAAAAAG
>BHFT01032997.1:17328-29719 GCA_004320025.1 Laticauda laticaudata
AAAAAAAAAAAAGGGGGGGGGGGCAGTACAAATCCGTAAAATCTTATCTGGGTCAGGAGAAGGGAAGAAGGAGAAAGAAGAAATACCTCGACAAAAGATATTGAACATGACTAGCTTTTCATTAAAATTGCCTCCTGGAAGAAAATGTAAATTATGGAAGGAACAAATGAAACTACATTTTTTTATAATATAAAACCCTTATCTTCCATTGTAAAGTTTAGTGTGACATAAAAAGGACTCTAAAGTGGTCTCCCACCAAAGTATCAACCAGATTTAGACCTGCTTACCTTTTTAAAGGTTACTCAATTCTGTGCTTTTATTTTAAACCCTAGCCCCAGGAAACTTCATTAGGCTGGGATCATTCAACAATTACTTATTTATTGAATTTATATGCTATCCATTTCTCCAATAGGGCAAGTTAAATGATGCTGTCCTTTGAAATGGTTCTCAGAATAATTGGTATACAGCTACTGCAAAAGCCCCATTACAAATTTACACATTTCATTAGTCCTTAATTGTATGCCAAAGTAAACAATGTCAGCTAAACCATGCTAATCCCATGTATGTACAGCTTGCAATCAGGATGCCACTTCCAAATGAATATTCCAAGAGGGCAAAAACAATTTGAATACACTTAAGTTTAATAAATAATTTGCTGTGGGCTGTCTGCTTTATTTTGTATTATCATCTCCGCAATTTTTAAGCAAAGTGCTTATTTCACCAGGACAGATAAGGTGGAGGATCTTCTGCTATCTAGCTCGACATTGAAAGTGTCTTCTTGGTACCAACTCTTACGCTTTGGAACATTTTTCCTCCTGAACTTTGATAAGCTACTATCCATCTAGCTTTCTAGAAAGCCTTGAAAAGCTAGCTCTTATGTCAAGCATTGCGACAGAGCCTCATAAAGTTATTATTGATATACGTATGGGGTATTGTTTTGGAAGGAATTGGCAGTTTTTATGACTTTTGCTATTTGTAAGCAGACCAAAGTTATGGTCCATAACAAGGATGTCTTTGTGGCTTTTAAATAAATAAAGTACACAAGTCCACATAATTTTTGATAGCCATCATTAATAAGAATCAATAAGGTGTTGAGATATGTAAAACTTTCATATGGCATTGCCGCCTATCCTTCCATTCTTCCCTCCAAAATGACACATTTGTAATACTTGGCATTTGGCAGCAAGTTTGACTATCAATAGAATAGTTATTATACTTAACTTTTAAGTTCTGTCATTTATATAAAACATCCAAAAACACCACTCAATTTTTAAGAAATGGGGGAGGAGAGCACAGACAACTGTGCATAGGGAACAAATGCAGCACATAAATGAGCAGGAAGCAGGCAAAGATCACCTAAACCAAAAACAAGTTCTTCTTCAAATACCGTATGATTATACTGGAACCAAAACATTATGGTGTTTTCCAATTATTTGTCCTTCATTTCGTTTTTCTGCCTGCATAATTTACCATTCAAGATTTCAGACTGTATAAAAGAAGGTTCACATTCACTGTTACCTGGAATATTAAACTGATAATATTCAGGGTCTTCTGATTCTTCTTTAACTGTTACCATCTCAAGTCCTGAAATAGAAACAATTAATATTTCCTTTACATGAGTAATAGGAATCCAAATCAATGCTCACTCTTTGATGTTTCATATGCATCAAGAAAATCAACACATTCTGAGTTAACTGCAGTTAATATGTTAAAGCCCAAGTTATGTAACAAATTGATACTCAACAATGTCAATATTATAAAATAGCTGATTATGTGCCATTGAAGTCAGTGCTGACTCTTAGAAACCACATAGATACTCTCCATGACCTGTCCCTAACCTGGTCTTCAGGTTTTCCAACAGTACACTAATCACCGTTATAACTCAATTCATCTACCTTGCCAGAAAATTGTATGTTTTTCTTCTTCTTGACAATTATCAGATCAAATCCCATCCAGCTTATCACTCCATTTCCAAAATCAACCAAAAACAAAATATGTACATATTTATTTCAGTCCAAGTAAGAAGCATGGATAGAAATAATCTGTAAAATACCTACTTCACATTTGCCATATTTCTCCAGCAAGTGTTGCTGCAGATAAACCACATGTATCTAAGGATTGGATAATATAAATCACTAGTTATGAGTATCAAAAATTATCCAGACCAATGAAACCTGAAGATTTTTCTAAGTTGAAACAATGAACAACAGCCAGTACTATAGTCCTTACATATTGCAATGGGTAAGAATTAGTTACTGTTTCAGATATTATAAAACATTTCTGTTCTTCAATAAACTTTCCTGTTACTGCATGTCTTATGAATGAATATTACCATTTAAATAATGTTTGTTGGCCTGTAGTGCATTAAAAAAAGACTCCAAGATTTGAAAAGGAACTTATATTTTTATATTATTATTTTTACATTCAAATGCTTTATTTTTACTTAAGCTTTTAAATTTTTAAGAAATTTACACCCAAAATAAAGATCCAAAAACTGTACTATTTCTGAAAAGGTGTGTAGCCAGTCAATTACCCAATTCATGGTTGGAAAACAGACATTTGCATTGGGGTTGTTTTTTTAAAATCACATTTGCTAGTAAATATTTTAGCAATGGCCATAATTTTTATGGATGCGCTTACCTCAAATGACAGTGGCAATGAAATGCAGGAAACAGCCTCAATTTTCCATGTGTAAATATTTCTTATAATTATTATTAAAGGTTAGGACCAAGCCTTGTATGAAAGTAAATTCCTAGCAAAGAGGTATTTTCAAGATCCACTAATTACAATGTAAATCATGCAACCTGGCGACGCCAAGAAGCTTATTAGTAGAAGTTTGGAAATGACTACAAAAAATTATTGGCTGCTTCATATTAAAAATGCATATATTTTTGAGAAATACAAATAAAACATGTATATTAGGAAAATATATTTGGCAATACATTTGAGGGAAATATTGAAAAAAAGGTTCATGGAATTTTGATAGGACAGATACTTGAATTTCTTATGGACACAGATTGATGTCAATTCACACATTGATGTGAACAATATCCTTGTGTGTTCAAGGAATTAGTATTTTCAAAAGAAACAGAAATGCGTACCAGAATCTTCATTGGGTTCAGTCTTCACCTGAATGGAAGAGCAACTAGACAGAGAATAGACAATTCTTGGTGAGTATAATATACCATACAAATTTATTTTGTCATTTGATTAAACTAAATGAGCGCTCACTAGGTGAACTGGCTCTCCAGGATGCTGAAAGAAATATTCCTTCCAGACTTCCTATGCTTAGAAGGCTTTGAAAGGGCCTTAAAATAGTTACAGCAAACTTTTAGACAAGTGCATCTGTTGTGCGACTTGATCCAAAATCTTCATTAGATGATGAACACCAGTTGTAGGTGTTCTGGCACTAAACTCAATTCCTAATTTTAAACCACAAAATTAAAATTAAGACAAATGCTGAATATTGTCATGTCATGCTTTGCCACTGGAAAAAATACTATTGAACTGTTTGTAGAGAACTTGTAGACAAAAAAGGGATAAAATGATGTATACCTTACACCTGGAGATGTCATCATATGTGATGAATCTGAAAGACGGCCTGAAAAAAAAATGAAAAAATTATCTAATAACACACACACACACAAACTAAATACGGTATATATGGAAATGTAAAATAATAATTGCAGAAAACTATTGTTTTCCTCTGTTATATAATTGTATAGAACTTTTACAGTTCCATTTAGTATCAGTAACCCTTGTGTTAAAAAATATCTGGATTATCCATTTTTATCTCTCTGTAAATTCATTCAGAACTTTTATTTTATTTTTATTTATTTTTTTAATTTATTTTGATTTGTCAATCACAAGATAAAAGATATAAGTATATACATAGTTACAAATACATGTAATGGGTACATGTAAGAAAAATAAAAGAAACAATAGGACAGGGACGGTAGGCATGTTGGTGCGCTTATGCACGCCCCCTACAGACCTCTTCGAAAGGGGTGAGGTCAATAGTAAGATAGTCTAAGGTTAAAGTTTTTGGGGTTTGGGAAACCACAGTCAGGTAGAGTATTCCAGATATTGACACTCTGCTGCTGAAGTATTCCTGCACATCAAGCTTTGAATGAGGTTAACCTTGAGTTTGAATCTATTGTGTGCTCTTGTGTTGTTATGACTGGAAGCTGAAGGTATTCATTGACAAGGTTAAGTCATTGCAATGCATGATTTTCATATACTATAACTTAGATCAGACCGAAGACGGCGTAATCAAGGTTTTCTAGGTCTAGAATTTCAAGTCTGGTGGGCATAAGTATTTCTACAACGAGTACAGGAGTGAGAATTTCTTCTTGTGAAATATTTTCTGGACTTCTCTGCAACTGGTGGCTAATATCAGATATGTAATGTGGATTCCAGACTGATGCAGCTGTATTTGAGTAATTGGTCTAGCCAAATTGTTTCATGTATGCCTCTAGTTAGTTGTGCGATATATACCAGAGAAAAAGCTACGTAGGATTTCGGTTAATAACTCTTAATGGCCTTTTTGGGCTTATGTAGTTACAGTGGCTCTTAGCACTTAGATGCAATTAGAATGAGTAGGTCTAGGTCGGTATTTTTTTTTTCAATTAAAGAGCTTGGATCAGTCAACATAGGTCTTGACTATTCAGCTTGCTATTTATTTTCTGTGTTTTGTTTGCCGAATCTGTAAAGAGCAGAGCATTATTTGTTGAGAATTTGAAGTTGCCATTGCGTTTTCCATTCTGATACATAGTTCAAGATCTTTTTGAAGGGTTAGCAGTATTGGTCTGTGGTATTGAAACAGCTTACATCATCAGCCGAAGAGGACGCAGTTGCTGTTCACTTGATCACAGTCATTTATGTAGAGTATGAAAAAGTTTGGGTCCTAGAACAACCGCCTTGGGGGACACCACTATTGACAGGTACAGAATTTGATAGGACACTCCCAATTTTGACCATTTGTTGTCTGTTTGACAGGAATGCTTCTATCCAGTTTGTCAGGAGAATTTTGTAACTCCTCCCACATTCTCATGGCAATGTTGTTCAAGGCTCTATAGCAACAGTGGCTAACCTTTTTGGCACCAAGTGCTGATATGGGAGTGCATGCGTGCATGTGCTAGAAACCAGAAGAGCAGCTCCCCGATGCGCATGCTCAGGAGCAGCGGAAACCAGAAGCTTAGCTTCCTGGTGCACATATGCGTGCTAACGCACATGCATGTGCAAAGACCAGGTGGCCAGCGTGTGTGCGCACTCTGGGGAGCTGCTCTTCTGGTTTCCGGCGCTCTCGCACATGTGCGACCAGCTGGTTGGCACGCATGTACACACTGGAACCCAAAAAAGCAACAGGAAACAGCTGTTATGCCCAAAGAGATGGCTCTGCCACTTCCGACACACGTGCATAGGTTCGCCATCCCGGCTCTATGCCTTCCAAATTATCATTACTGACAATTCTGGTAGCATATATTTTTTCAATATAAATAAACAACTGCAAAATCTTAAGAGATGTCTTGCAACATGTAAGAGATGTACAAAAAGCACCTTTTAAAATATGTTATTTGCAGGGTCCAGAGCTACTTCAAAAGTGATATATTCTTTATTGGCCAAGGGTGATTGGACACCCAAGGAATTTGTCTCCGGTGCATATATATAAATGTATATACAGATGTATATATAGATGGCATTGGGAATAAGTTGTGAAACAGCCAGGCTATTGCAAATGATAGTTTCTTTAATTATCTGAAAGGAGGTGGTGTGTTAAATGTTTATGTACAAACTCCTCCTCCCCCTCCACCCAGGCTTTACACAGCCATACAGTTTAAGGTCTGCAATATCTGAGACAATTATATGGCTTCTTAACAATAGGATTTGCTTTACTATAAGAGAGTAACAAAAATAAATTCAGGCATGAGATGTCTGGGGGATGGAGTAACCAAGAAAATTATTCTGCCCCACAAAAGGCTGAAAAAAGTAGAACTTTCAGTATTGTACACTTTTTTTCAGGTATCAACTTATGTTGAAAAAATCCCTACAGAAATATAATTGGTACTGTATAGAAAATGATTTTTTAAAATTTAGATCAAATCAAGACTCACCTAAATGTTTCTTTGGCTCAAGGAAAGGCCTACATAAAGAAAGAATTAATTCTATTATTCTACAAGATCTATTTATAAATATGATAACGGCATTAAGAGGGTTCAGATCATGTCTTCAACATTTTCTCCATATTTCCTACAACCATCTATAATGTTACAAGGTTCATTTTTGACCGTGAAAGGATGATAAAGGAATGGTGGAAATAGCATCATAAACAAACATATCTGATTCACAGCTGAATGGTATCATTTCTCAGTTTTAGAAAGGAAATTTCCATATTATTACAAATTAATTTAAAGCTTTATAAGAGGAATCTTGGCAATTTTTACGAAAAAGGTTCCTCTTTTCCAATGCCAGAACAATTGATTTCTTGGAAGTTTCTTGTTGCTATTGAATTATCTGAAGAGAAAAAAATATGTATCTGTCTTCCTCATATAAGCATCCAATCTGTTCCAAATTTGGTCTTTTGATATGTTCTTCCTGGTAAGGGTTGCTCTCCAGGAATTTACATAGGTTTACATGGGAGTCTGTTTCTATATGAGAACTGCTGTCCTGCTGGAAAGTTAAATGGTTTTAATAACCCATATTTACACTTTATCATGCAAAGTGATTTAACAATATTTTGCTGCAAAGTATCTCAGAAAATGAAATTGTTTGTACCTTTTGATGACAAATGAAATCCCAGATTTGTTTTCCAAAATCCACTTCAGTGTTGTGGCATCATAGCTGGAAGGATGCTTAAAAGCAAGTCCTTCTGGAAGACCATGTACTATCAAGGCAGATGGATCCCTCTGAATCTTATCATATGGCACAGGAACTACTGTTGATTTTCCTAAAGCTTTACCTAGATAGGAAAAAATCAATTTGTACCAATGAGGCAACACTTCTATTCCTAAAACAACAAAACAATGGCAAACATGTCTTTTTCTTTGATGTGTGAACTTGTTTTGAAATAAAAATCAGCCAATAATTCTGTCACCTCTTTCTCCTCCATCTTCGCTGAGTCTTCGCACTGCCCGAACTTTAGGTCGGTACTGTGGCTCAGCACCCCAGACAGCCTCCTTTCGGGTGCTGGTAACTATTTAGAGATTTGGGTTAATGTCAGGGTTCCAGAAAAACCCAACTCCAATTAAAAACTCAGAGACAGGCATTTTCTCGACGTTCTTTTTATTAGAGTAAGTATACTGACACATCTGGGAAAACCCAAATCTGAGAGTTCCTGGGTTTCCCTTAGTAATTCAAGACCAACCCCTGCACCCATTGGTCCAATCATCATCCACCCCAGCTAGAGACATCCCTTCAACCACTCCTCCTTCAGGTGCAGGAATAACATGACCTTGACTAAAGAGAAGAATGCTATTATGTCTAATTACCAACACTGTAAAATTCCCCCCTCCTACTTTCCCAGCCATAGGAATGTGGCAGCGTGGAAGCTTCTGGTACTAATTTGGCTTCCAAAGCTGACAATTCTTTCTTTGTAGATGAAATAAAGTTTAACTACTCACAAGCCCTCAGGTCTCCAATGGAATTCTCTGATCTGGCACTGTGAACATAATTAATTATCCACACAGACTCCTGGTTTTCTTTCTTTTTTAATGTTAAAAAATGAGAAGCTGGTATATTTCAAAGGAAAGCATCACCCTGTAGCATCATCTTTATTTATTATTATGACATGCCTTCTCTGTGGCATCTCCCACATTATGCAATTCTCTCCTCAAAGGTGCATGTAGCTTCTATGTGATTAATAGTCCATAAACATTCCAATGCTTTGTTATTAGTGAGCTCTTATCCTTAGTTATCCTTTGTGGAAACATTTATCCTCCATATTTGATTCTGTGGGGTTTAGTTATAAATTTGTAATTTCGTGAATGAAGCAGATGAAGATTATAAGTCAATCAGTCAATCCTAAAAACAGGGGTTTTTGGAGGGAATACCAGTTGGGGACATGGTGGCTCAGTGGCTAAGACACTGAGCTCGTTGATCAGAAGGTTGACAGTTCGACGGTTCAAATCCCTAGTACCGCAGAACAGAGTCAGCTCCCCTTACTTGTCCCAGCTTCTGCCAACCTAGCAGTTCGAATGCACAGAAAAATAGGGACCACTTTGGTGGGAAGGTGATCCGTGTGCCTTTGGCATTTAGTCATGCCGACCACATGACCATGGAGCCGACTTCAGACAGTGCTGGGTCTTCAGCTTAGAAACACCACTCCCTAGAGCCGGAAACAACTAGCACGTATGCGCGGGGGAACCTTTACCTCACCAGTTGAATCTGTGTGTAGACAGATAAGCACACTTTCTCTGCAGGAACTCAGCATATGTGCATATATTACCTACATGTATGGTTCTAACCAACGATAGTAAGGTTTTGGGGAGGAAGTTTCTGATTTTTTCCTCAAATTGCATCTTTGTGTTTTTATGAGTAGGTGGGAGGTTTTGAATGGAGCAGTCAAATTCAGTTTTTTTCATCACATCAAATTTGGTCTTGTTCTTTTCATAGAGTTAACCTGCTGAAATCAAGGCAGATTCTTTCCAACATTGTTCTGGTTTGGAAAGAATAAAAAGCATGCTCAAGAACTAATTTATTATGATATTAGTTATAATGAGGTTAACTTTATGTACAATGTATATTTTATTTATATAGGAATTCTGTATAGTTCTTGGAAGGAATAAAGCAAGCTATATATAACTAGTTAATTAAGTCCAATCCCATGAAACAGACAGCAATTCACATTCATTATTGAATTAGAATTAAAATCATGCATTCTATCTTGATGGTTTAACTGCCTTCCTCAAATCAAAATCAACTGCATTTAAATCTAGAATGAGAAACATCACAGTTCTGCTTTGGAAAACAATTTGCATTTAAAATTAAATATCTACCATAGCAAATACAGAAATAATCCTCCACAGATTTCTTGAGAGCTTCCATTTCCACAATATCCACAGTCATCCTGTTATCAAGAGATGATGATTTTGTCTTCTGCAATTCTACAGCTTTTGCCTCTTCGTTAATACCTAGGAAAAAAATATGAAATCTGGCACTGTCCATAAACTACTAATTTAAATCACGAGTCTATCCATATATTAAGACCTTTTTCACATTTCTTGTGTTCACACCATCTTGCCACAATTATAGCAATAGCATTTAGACTAATATACTGTTTCTTAGTGCTTTATAGCCCTCTCTAGGTGGTTTACAGAGTATTTTATCAACCTCAGAGGGATGGAAGGCTGAGGTAATCTTGAGCTGGTTATGATCGAACTCCTGGCAGAGATTGGACTGCCATTTGTCAGAAATGGTATAGGGTCTCCCGCTTGGGTGGGGGGCTGGACTAGATGACCTATAAGGTCCCTTCCAACTCTGATTTTCTGTTAGCTGTTATCAGTCAGAATGCAGAGGTAACCTGCAATACTGCATTCTAACCACTGGCACTATCATGGCTCTATAAAAATAAATCATGTAAAATAATTTTTCTTACACAACCAGCATTGTTGAATTAGATTTCTAGGAATAACTGTTGTTTGGGAAAAAGGCATTATTTGGACACACTACTTGCATTATGGGTTTGATAATGCTTTGATTAACTTCTGTAAATTATTATTACATATGTAATGTATGACTAATTTTTAATATATAATTTTCAGAAGTTTTTGGGGGTTCACTTTTTAGAGAAAATATGAGATACCAATATTCTGTTTCAGAAAATCTACTAACTGGACATTTTCCCAGTGTCCTTAATAATCCATAATCTAAGCATGTCAATTAGTTCCTACCATTCCTCATTGGTCCTCTCAATAATCAGCACCATAGTTTGTGATTATATTGCACTACTTTCTGTTGGGGGGGGGAAGTATAATGCTATCAAATGCATAGTCTGTTCTCTTCTGCTACAGAAAATGGGCACAGAAGTTGCATGAAAGTTCTCAAAATAGCCCATCTTACTTATTTACACTATCACTAGACATAAAAGGAATGTTACATGAGCAAAAATATTTATGTGCAGATTCTAATCAATGGACTTTAAGTAAGTTAAGTCTGTGAACTTCTCATTCAGACTTACAGTACTTCACAAAATCCTTCTGAAAATCTTTTCTTGTATTGACGAAGGCTCTTCCTCTCTCAGTGCCCACCACAAACACATCTGTTTCATACACAGCAATGCAGGCAACCTCTGCCTTAGACTTGGCAAGTTCTTTGCACTATGGAAATAAAAGGTCGCCATTTAGTACTGTAACAGCAAGACCTAAAAGAAAATGTATTATACTCTCTTTTAATAATTTTTTTCCTGGCATTGCTGTATTTTTTAAAACCACGGCTACAGCCTGTTCTGCAAAGAAGAGAACCTTTTCACCAAAAAACCCCTGCACAAACTGAGACCTATGCAAACAACATGAAAGTGTCCCAGCAATAAAAGAATGTGACAACTTATCTACAGTATTGCTTTGGTGCTAGATCAGATTAACACAGTACTTCTCTTTATTTACTTTTACTGGTTTCTTAACATTAATAATATAGTAAAAGATATGAGAATTGCATAATTAATATTTATTTATTTTCCATATTTATATGCCCACTCATCTCACAAAAATGTGACTCCGGGCGGCATATAACAGTGAAAAATAACCCGTTTTACTGAAATAATGTTATAGGCATTAACAATGACAGTTCTTGAAAATGAAATTTAGCCACTTCCAATTATGACAAATTGGAAATGCAATTAGAAATCCAAGTACAATTTCTAAGGGCTTTCATATTATCAATGGTGCAGTCTGATAATCTATAAACCAAATGAGAAGCCTAATCTCCTGCCGTTATCTCTAGCAAAGACACATGAGACACAATGGGAAACATTCTGAAAGAACCAAAGTCCTTTCCAAACTTTAGACTGGCAGTGTTTGACTACCACTGGTCACATGAAGGTCCTGATAAGAACTAATTGTTCATATTCACATGCCTATATTGGAAAAACAGCATGACTCAAAGTAGAGGCACTGAGTAAGCCACCTAAATTTTTTATTTTCACTGCCAAATTTGAGAGATTATGCACGGGACTAGTAAAAGCATGTAAGAAGTGACTATCATTCAAGATGTCAAGGAGGATGAGAAGGGAAACGTTTTTCTTTTGTTTCTTGTAGCTAAGAATCATTGACTTTCAAACCACATCCAGCTGAATGAAAAAAGTTCCATACAGGAAAAACCAAATACTGTTTGGTTTGTATATTTGTACCAAATATTGAGTCAAATGAATAACTCTGCTTCCTATTTTTCCTTCCACAGATAATCCTCAACTTACCACAATTGAGCCCAAAATTTGTGTTGTTAAGTGAGAAATTTCTTAAATGAATTTTTCTTGCCCCATTTGTTAAATGAATACAATTGTTAAATTAGTAACACAGTTGTTAGGTGATTCTGGCTTTCCAATTGACTTTGCTTGTCAGAAGGGGATCTCATGACCCAGGGATACTGCAACTGCCATAAATATGAACCAGTTGTCAAGTATCTGAATGTAAATTACATGACTACGGGGTTGCTGCAATGGTCATAATTGTGAAAAATGGTCATAAGTCACTTTTTTCAGTGCCATTGTAACTTCAAACAATCACTAAACAAATTATTGTAAGTTGAGGACTACCTGTACTATACTCAGATGCAATGTTAGGAAACAATGGTCTACACTGTCAAATATTCCTAATCTGGTTTGCTGATGATTAAAAAGAAACAGACAAACATATATATACTGTAAAAGTCCTGGAGATATAAGCCATGTGGGAAAAGTCACAGTAGAGCAGATTCATATTGTATCTTACCATTGACTCAAGGGCTGACATGAGAAAGGTAACCACCATTCTGCTTTCAGATGAGTCCTCATCGTGGCTGGATGCTGCTGCTGCTATTGCTGCTTGAGCCATTTTTGCTACAAAGAGAGAAGAAAAAACTGTACTTGAGTCAAAATTTTACCTGAATAGAAGGAATTTACCCTCCTATAGGACAAAGAAAATCACACACACACAAATATGAGAACATTACAGATGATGATTTGGGAGAGGAGCTACAGTTTATTAATGTAAATCTTAAGTCACCCAATAAATGTATTAGAGCAGTGACAATTACCACTTGAGCCACTCAACTGTTTTCCAAATCTTTCCTCATTTTTCTGACTGGACATTTGGGACAAAGGATTACTATTCAGTTAAGTATACCACAGGCAATTCCATGCCGAGCAATTATGGCACAGAGGAAAGGTAATGCAAAATTAAAGCTCCCCCCCCCCCCCTTT
>BHFT01032998.1:0-21398 GCA_004320025.1 Laticauda laticaudata
CTGAGTTTGAGACACACTTCCTTATTCAATTCAATGGGCCATCCAACATGACTTCGGTTCTGCTCACACTTCTCTCCTTGATTAGTTTCCACTCATTGCTTCTTGTCTTGCCCTCAGGTCCTTTGGAGAATAGCTTGAACTGATAATATTGATTGATAATAGATATATTATTATATCTGCAAAATGGCAGACATGGTGTCACAATCAAAGCCTTCCCCTTTGTGCAGGATTTAGTTGGTAGAATTGTGTTGTTTTAGAAGGTGCTTCCTTGAGTAAATGTGTCCAATGTGCCCTTGCTTTTCATTCTTGTTTATTCTCTGATTTGGGGGGGGGGGATTTCTTGTTCCTTATATTGCTATCTAGGGCTTAAAATGCTTATTGCTTCTTTTGGTGTAGCTGTTTTGATGGGTTTTAAAGATCGGAAAACCAAAGGAGCAAGGAAGGAAGGAAGGAAGAAAGGAAAGAAGGAAGGCAATGTTAGAGTATTCATGCGCACATAAAGAGAAGCAAACAACCACAACACCATTAATAAACACTCGAGAAAGAATATTGGAAAAGTTTTGCATGTTTTAAAATTAAATCAAAAGACATTTTTTCCACCACAGGTTGAGGAACAAACTCAGTGAAGGAAAAAGAAATCTCCTCTCTGAGCAAATTCCCTTCACGACCATTTTCGGGATCTGATTGCAGAATTGACTCCAAAGATTCCCCGGAGGCAGCATTTATGAGAAGCTGGGGACCTACTAGATGTATAATAAAATGACAACTGAGGACTCTCTGAGCACAGCAGTTTGAGAAGCGCACAAATGTATTCCCCAACTGAGGCTCTCAGCGCTGCTTTGATTGCAGGTGTTTCCTTTTATGGGATCATCTGGTCAGTCTTTGGAAGAAGCAGAAGTTTCAATAATGCTGTTTTTCTCCTTCGGATTTCTTCCCTTCCCTTTCCCTCTCTGGTGGTTAAGGCTATAGCCGTGATGGCAAACCTATGGCATGCGTGCCAGAGATGACACATAGAGCCGTCTCTGCAAGTACGCAGGCTGTTGCCCCAGCTCAGCTCTGCCATGCATGCATGCACGCCTCCTGCTGACCAGCTGGTCTTCAGGTCTCTGCTACACATGTGCAGGCAGTGGGATGCATGCGGGAGATGCACACACATTGCATTTTAGGGCTTTGTGCACACATACACACATTTGCACATGTGTGCTTTGGGTACTCAGTGCCGAAAAGATTAGCCATCACTTGGCTAAAGGCTAGAAAGAAGGAGACTGTGAGCTCAAGTCCTGCCTCAGCCATGAAAACCAGCTGGGGGACTCTGGGCTAATCACCAGGAGATGGTGAGTTCTAATCCTGCCCTAAGGCATGAAAACCAATTGAGTGACTTTGGGCCAATCACGAGGAGACAGTAAGTTCTAATCCCGCTTTAGGCATGAAAGCCAATTGGGTGACTTTGGGCCAATCATGAGGAGACAGTAAATTCTAATCCCGCTTTAGGCATGAAAGCCAATTGGGTGACTTTGGGTCAGTCATGAGGAGACAGTAAATTCTAATCCCGCTTTAGGCATGAAAGCCAATTGGGTGACTTTGGGCCAATCAAGAGGAGACAGTAAGTTCTAATCCCGCTTTAGGCATGAAAGCCAATTGGGTGACTTTGGGCCAATCACGAGGAGACAGTAAGTTCTAATCCCGCCTTAGGCATGAAAGCCAATTGGGTGACTTTGGGCCAATCACGAGGAGACAGTAAATTCTAATCCCGCCTTAGGCATGAAAGCCAATCAGTCTCATCAGAACCCATCACCCAGGGTTATCATTGTGAGGAACATAGGAAGAAGAAGGTGTGCTGGGTATGTTTGCACTTTTGAGTTATTTGTATAAATAACGAGGGCAGGATGCACATAAATGAAAAATAAATGGATGGTGATCAGAATGTTTCACAAGCTAAAATTTCAATGATTAATTTATTTTTCTTTTCTCCAAAGGGTCCTTTTCCAAGGATTCTCAGAAAATCTGTCCTTTCCACGATTATCATACATGGTAAGATAATGGAATGGATAATGGAATGGCCCGGGGAAACTGCCAGATTAAAGAAAGCAAAGATAAGCAGAGGCATAGAATCAAAATCATGTGAAGTGATTTGTAACACTTTATAGAAACTTAATAAGGCCACACCTGGAATATTATATCCAGTTTTGGTCACCAAATTGCAAAAATGATGTTGAGACTTTGGAAAATGTGCAGAGAAGAGCAACAAAGATGATTAAAGGCCTGGGACTAAAACATACGAAGAAAGAATGCAGGATTGGGGTATGGCTAGTCTAGAGAAAAGAACTATGAGTGACATGATAGCAGTATTCCAGTATTTGAGGGGCTGCCACAAAGAAGAGGGGGTCAATCTATTTTCTAAAGCACCAGAACACAAGACAAGAAACAACAGATGGAAATTAATCAAGGAGAGAAGCAACCTGGAATAAGAAAGAAACTTACAAACAATGAGAACAATCAACCAGTGGAACAGCTCGCCTTCAGAAGTTGTGGGTGCTTCATCACTGGAGGTTTTTTAGAAAAGACTGGACAGTCGCTTGTCTGAAATGATATAGGATCTGCTGCTTGAGCAGGGGGCTGGACTAGAAGATCTCCAAGGTCCCTAGCAGCTCTATTCTGATTCTGATTCAGCCCAGATTTGTAACCTGGGGAAAACATCTCAGCTAAAGGCTAGGTCACACTTGGCAACAGATGCAAACGTATGCAAAAAGGACACAGCGGATGAGCAAAATTTGGGTGGTGGCTCCATCCGTTGTTATCCGCTCTCAAAAGTAGTGAAAATTTGCATAAACAGAACAGAAAACAATGGAAAGGAACGGACATGGGTAGTACGTAGCGAGGATGGTAAGTGGATGTTCATAGGAAGCCAAACGGATGGAAGCGGATGACACATCCGCAGGGCTTCCGGGGGAGAATAGTGAAGTGGCTGAGTGGACGCGTAGCAGAAGGAGCAGCTGTTGTAGGGGATGAGTGGATTGCATCACGGACGCCTATCAGGATGCCATAGTGGATGCGTAGCGGATGTGTAGCAGATACAAAGCGGTCATGGTGCATGCGGGGGAGGATGAAGTTTGCATAGTTCCACGGATATAACAGGATGCAGCTCGCAAGCAGTCACATTTCAGAGGAACTACTGCGAGACAATCTTGAAAAGAAACCATGGTTCGTCAGTCAGGGAAGAGAGGAACTGTGCCTACTCGCCAGCCCTGGCAAGAAGGACAGAACCACTCCCATCCCTGGCACTGATTCTGAAGCTGCTGGTGCTTCTGCTGCTGCTGGCTGTGCTTCTGGTGTTACTGGCTGTGGTGCTTTTCCTGCCTAGTGCTGCTGGTGCTACTCGGTGCTGCTGGGTGCTTCTCCTCCTGCTGCTGCTGCTGGTGCTGCTGCCTGTGGTGGACAGCCCAAGGCCTCAAAGCATGCTGCTGAGAGACCCTGAAGACCCTGCAGAGGGAGGAGAGGCCAGGCAAGGAGAAGGGAGAGAGGAAACGTACTCCATTTTCGAGGACCATGAGGAGGAGTGCTGGGAATGGCTGAGGGAGAACGAGTACCTGTGGAGAAGGGCCACAGGCTCTATTCGTGACACAAGAGAAGCGGCAGGTGGAGAGACAAGGCAGAGAGCCTGGGCTAACATTTTTCAGATGTACTCTGGATGTGGAAGCCACATGCACAACCTGTATGGCAAGCTGCAACCTGAAAAATCTGGCCAGAGCCACTCTCAGCTCACTGCCCGGAAGATGTATGTCATCAAGTGCAGCTTCCTTGAGGGGTGAGAGTCCGCCACCGAGGAGGAGCCCTTCTTGTCAATTTCCTCTCCTCAGACGCCCACAGACGCACTCCTCTTCCAGCAGGAGACAGCTACCAGTCCAGACAGGTTGTCTTGGAGGGCCCATGGCAGAGACCCCCCAACAGTGCACTCCCCCTGCCAGAGGACGTGGAGGATTCCCTGTCTCAAATGGAGCAAAAGAGAGGGCAGCCAGAGACCAACCCACCGCACCCCACCCTCCACAAAAGCAGGCAGAGAGGCAGACTGGAGGGCCAGAGCACACTGTCTGCTTGGACATCGGGACCCTTCAGACAGCACAGATCTCTCTCTCAGCTTGGTTCACAGCGTATACATCCTCGGAACCGGCTAAGCCCTTTCATCAAAGTGAAGCAGACCCCTCATGGACGCTGCCGAGGCCCAGTAACAGGTGATGAAGGAGAAGATCACAGGACTGCTACACCACCCTCCAGCGCGCTAACATTTCTACCCAGTCCCGGACTGCTCTCCACCAGGTGATGTCCGACCTTCCAACGGCTTTCAAGCGCCCCTCACTTACCAAGGCTAACGAGTACCGCAGGATTTCCACAGCAGAGGCAGCCTTTCGCCATCAGGCCAGGTACATATCGACGCCACAGACGCTCAACTGAACCCACTGCAGACCAGACGCCACACACTCTCCTCTCCACCCCACAGTGAAGCTAACAAGAAACATCTGTCATCAGTACTGTGCCTGACTCCAGGTTCTTGAGGAAGGGCTCTCACGTCACGGGACTGGAGTCAGCTCTTGAGAGCTTCCTGGATACATCCCTGTTTGTGCTCTCGGGCAGACACCCCAATGGTGCCTCAGTACTCAGACTCCAGCACAGCACCTCCACAGTCCTGGCCGCTCGACGCTGGACCATGACATGCCTCAGAGTAACTGAGAATAGTACCGAGACTGAAGTTTTACTGTTACACTTTATCCTTGCTTAAAGACACTTTACTTGGTTATTTTGCCTTTTTATAAGGTCATACAGTTTTACTTAAGACATTGTTATAAGGTTATCTTTGCTTCAACACCACTTGGTTCATTTTTATTTTTACTTTAATAAAGTGTTGGTGAAACTTTAAAAAAGGGTTAAGCCTTTGCAATTGTTGTGGGATGGTAAGGATAGTTGTGGGATGGGTAGGATAGTTGTGGGATGGGTAAGATAGCTGTTGGGATGGTAAGGATAGCTGTGGATATGTAGGAATAGTTGCTGGGATGGGTTAAAGGATAGTGTTGGATTGATAAACCTCCAGTGCACAGCATAGTGGGACTGTATGGTCACCCTCCCAGCTGCCCACATATGGCCCTTTTTTATCATAACATTTATTCATTGATCAACAATTTCAAATAAACCAGCTCTTTAATTAATGCCTATTCATTGTAAGGCATTCAACATACATGGCACAATCTATCAGTGTTAATGAGACAGGCTGAAGGAAGCATCATTAATCATCTACATCCTGTCTTGCACTCCCTGCTCGCTTCCAGCTGGGGAGTTGAAACAGTGTTTTCAGGAGGGTTTGCGCTGCTTCTTCCTTCACGTGAAGCTCTGTTGGGGCTTGGCACATCCACAGTATCTATCAGGTTTCGCCCTTGCCTCCATTCCGCCAGGCTCCATGTCCCATTGCCTTGTTGGTGGTCCCACGAGCCTGTTCTGCACCACTGGGTTGTGGGTGAGCATGAGATTGTGAGGATGCAGCAAGCTTCCATGATGTTCCTCACGGTCCTCTGGGCGATGCTGCTGGTGGGTGAGAGTAACTGGAACATATTGGCAGGATGCCAAAGGTTCTTTCCACCACCTGTCTGCTGGACAGCTGTAGTTGAAGATCTCTCTTCATGGTGAGGTATCTGGCTGTAGGGCTTCATGAGGTGGGTTTGAGGGAAAGGCATCTCACCCACGATGAAGTAGGGCACAAGTCTTGTGTGTCATTCGGTTGGGGGTCTGGATTGGAAAAACCCATGACTGAGGTTGCATTCCATGCCCATCCTTGGAGAGTCATGGGCGTTGTATACCTGGCTATCTGAAGCGACTTTGCCTGAAGCATCAATGTACATGAACTTGTCAGCATCAACCATGGCAAAGAGGATAATACTGAAGAAGCTTGTAGTTGAAATAAGAGGACCTGAGTTGGCTGGAGCTTTGCAGGCAGGTGCTTTCCCTCTATGGCTGCCAAGGGCTGTGGGGAAAGTTCACCTCTAATAACCAGACTCTTCTGCATTTCCTCCAGCGCTTCTTCAGTGGTGGGGCACCTGAAGGAGTCCTCCACGTATTCTTTGAATTGATGGCTGCACCACTTTCTCTGACCACAATGCTGATGATGTGTGTGGCACCCTCTCAGGCATACTGGGTATGTTTTCTGTATGTTGGTTCCGAGGCCAGTGGCGCAGAGTCAGTGCCACTTTCAGTCCAGGGTCCAGGCTGGGACGGAAGTTGGTGCTTTGGCTTGGTCAATACTGGGTCTAGAGCTCCACAATTTCATCACACAACATGGCTGGTGCATCCTTACGAAGTGGCTGGAATGCACGAGTGTCTTCATTCCTCAGCTCATCCATCAGCTTGTCATAAGTCAACTCACACTCTTCTCCCGATCATCGCGGACCCACAGCTCTTGGAAGTCTCCTTTTCTCCTTGCGTAGGAAAGGTGGAAGCAGTCTGCAGAGGGCTTGGTTCTGGTGTGAATGATGGCAGTACCATAAGGAGTGTATGATGCTCCCTGGTGGAGATCAATGGATTGATGTGGAAAGGCAAGACCAAAGGGTGAAGAGGTCTGTAACCCCACGGCTGCTGGGACTGAGAGTGAGATCCAGGTGATTTCCTACCCTTTTTATAGGAAATGTCGTTTTTCCACTAGGTGTCCTTCCACATACTCTAGGCAACTCTAGACTCCTAAATATCCGAGATACGTCCCATATCAAATGTTTTGTCCGTTTTACTGCTTTATAACGAGATGCATCTGCTTACATCCTTTCTAATTTCTAATGCTAACTTGCTGTGTGGACGTTCCATGTACTTTCGCTTCCTCCCTCTTTCTCCGTTTTCAGTTTGCAGCGGATGTGAGTTGAGGGGATGCCCAGAGGATGCCAAGAGGATACAAGCAGACGTGTAACGGATGACAAGGCCGTAGAACGTTTTGTTGCCTCTATGATGTCATGGATATGTACATTGTACGCGGCAGAAAGTTCATCCGCTCAAAAAGTTTTGTGCAGCTCAAAACTTTTTGAGCGGATGAAATGGCAGTAGATGGATATTTGATGGATAGAGCGTATGAAACACGTACGCAGTGAGTACACAATGGATGCATCGCTTTTTCAAACGGATGGCAAGCTTTTGTCCATTTTACATCCTCTTTGCATCTGTTGGTGCAGTGGGACATGGGCTTAAGATCCTCTCTAGTTCTCATACAATTAAAGGAGTGGGGGAACAAGCACGTTTAGATTTGCAAGATTTTGTTACTATATCTTTATAATCAAAGTACAGGTATTTCTGGCTGGTCACTTAACCTTGACTTCTGGTTGGTCACTTAATGACCATTCAAAGTTACAATGGACTGATGCAGTATGGGCTATGACCATAGAACAAAACCAGGGGTAGGATTCTACTGGTTCTGACTGGTTCTATTGAATCCCTTGTTAATTTTCTAAGCAGTTTGGAGAACAGGAATTAGAAGTAATCTCCTTTTGTTTTTTTCCACCCTTATAGCATAACAGATAATAGATAATCAGAGTTCTAAGGGACCTTGTAGGTTGTCTAGTCCAATCCCCCTCCCAAGTGGGAGACCCTACACCATTTCTGACAAATGGCAGTCCAGTCTCTTCTTAAAAGCCTCCAGTCATGAAGCTCCCACAACTTCTGAAGGCAAATTCTGTTTCATGGGTTGATTGTTCTCACTGTCAGAAAGTTTCTCCTTATTTCCAGGTTGAATCTCTCCTTGTTCAGTTTCCATCCATTATTTGTCTGGCCTACAGGTGCTTTTGAAAATAGCTTGACCCCCCTTTCCTCCTCTCTGTGGCAGCCCCTCAAATATTGGAAGATACTCTCCTGTCTCCCCGGGTCCTTCTCTTCCCTAGACTAGCCAGGCCCAGTTCCTTTAACTGTTCTTCATATGTTTTAGTCTCCAGTCCTGTAATCATCCTGGTTGCTCTTCTCTGCTCTTTTTCTAGAGTCTCAACATCTTTTTTGTAATGTGGTGAACAAAATTTGATGCAGTATTGTAGATGTGGTCATACTAACGCTTTATAGAGCGGTACCTCCCTTGATCTTGACTGCATCCCTCTGTTAATACAACTTAGGATTGCATTGGTTTTTTTTGGCTGCTGCTGCACACTGCTGGCTCATATTTAGCTGGTTGTCCACTAAGACTCCAAGATCCCTCTCACAGTTCCTGCTATTGAGCCTGGTTTCACCCAGTCTATATGTATACTTTTGGTTTTTCTTGCCTAAGTGTAGGACTTTACTTTTCTCTACACTGAATTTCATTTTGGTAGATACAGCCCAATGTTCTAGTCTGTCAAGATACATTCTTGCCAGTACACCTAGACTTTCTGTCTCCGGAACTTCTGGGGCCTGACTTTCTTAAAGGGGAAGGGTTGTTTTCAGATTTTTACACTGCTGTTGGGAGGAAATAACTTCCCTGGGCAATCAGCACTTTGAAGAAATAATTGAATTGTGATTTCCCACAAGGCTTCAGAGCACATGGAAACATGACTCTGTTAGTGTCTTCAAGACCTTAAAGCAGCTATGCAATCTCAGGAAAAGATACAGCTGCTTTAAGTGGTTGCAGGTATGGAGATAACTTCATGCCCCCCTGTGAATTCAGGAAAGGATAGGGGTAGGCTGCTGGCGGTTCGCAGGTGTTTGGGAGACCCCTTAGCTAAGATTCTGTGCAGTTTGGAGGACCCTCCAAATCCCACTCCTGGCTGGCCCTGCCCACTCTTCTCCATGCCTCCCAGGAGTCCTCACGTGGCCTGTTTTGGATGCAGGTAAGTGCAGAGCATGCGCATTCAGGCAGAGTGAAAAATGGGCTTCCGAGAAGTTCAGGAAGGCTGGAAATGGGCCCATTTCTAGCTTCCAGAGAGGGGGGGAGAAAGAGAGAGAGAGACTTTTGGCTTCATGCAAGGAAAGCAGCAGAAGCAGCAGAAGTTTTTCTTTCTCTCCCCCAAACTCCACCACCCACTGGTTGGCGACCACTGTTTTAAAGGTTGCAGGCATTATGATAACTTCTTGTTCTCACCCAAACCCAGAAAAAGATGTGGCTGTCTTAAAGAGCAGCCGACAGATTCTGCTTTCATACTCTTATCTGAATACCAGAAATGACATAACTGTGCTTCAGAGACAATCTGAAGCATTGTGCAGCTCCAGAGAGTACTGAGAAGAAGTCCTGTAAGTTTTGTTGAAAACATAATAAAATTCAGAAAATATATCCAAAGTTTATGGATTTAACAGGTTTTCCCCCCCACCCCAATTATAATTGGTTGAAAAACAACTTAGCCGATTTGAGTTCTTTTAGCACTTATGAGGCAGTGACTCATAGATTACCGTACTGAACAAAAGAGAATAATATATAAACTGATGCAGTAAGAGACACTTGTGTTATTTGTTACATACACTCTTGTTTCTCTTCCAATAAACATTCTCATCAGTTTTGAAAACTAATTTCTCCTGGGGGGAAATGACAGAATAACTGAGTTGGAAGGGACCTTGGAGGTCTTCTAGTCTACTCACACCCTAGCAGGAGATCCTATACCATTCTGAACAATTGGCTATCCAGTCTCTTCTCAAAAACCTCCAGGAAATTTCTCCTTAATTCCAGATTGCTTCTCTCCTTGATTAGTTTCCACCCATTGCTTCTTGTCCTAGCTTCTCCTACGGGATCATAGATATTTTCTCCACAATCTTCTGTGGAAAATGCTCTCTCTGTCTCTCTCCCTCTCTCTCTCCCACCCCCTCTGAATCTATTTCTTTTGTCTCTGTCTGTATCGTCTCTATTATCTCTGTCTTTATCATCTCTCTGTTGTCTCTATCTGCCTATCTTTATCTCTCTATTTCTCTCGTTCTACCACTACCTTTCCCTCTCTCCCTCTCCCTATCTTTCAATCACTCTCTCTGTCTATCATCTATCTATCTATTTATCTCTATCTCTCAACCTTTCCATCTTTATCTTCTTTCTGAAGGTTAAACATGTTCACCTGCAATCTTAGATGATGATGATTATTATTATTGTTGTTGTTGTTGATGATGATGATGTTGTTGTTATTATTCCACTAATATTCCTCACTAACTTTCTTTAAATCCATCCCCTTTTCTTTGCTCTGGACAGTTAGCACAGCGAAATGTAAACCTTGTAGCTGATACTGAAAATAGAGACAAGACAACTGCCATTAGAGTGGGGACTAAACATATCTTTAAATAAACACAGAATGTTAAAGGCCCGGTCCCACTGCACTTACAGATGAAAAGAGGATGTAAGACGTTAAACAAAGCTTGCCATCTGCTATGCATCCATTGTGTACTCATTGCATACATGTTTCATACGCTCTATCCGTCGAGCATCCATCCACTGCGATTTCATCCACGCAAGAAGTTTTGAACTGCACAAAGCTTTGTGAACAAATGAACTTTCCGCCATGTACGATGTAAATCCGTGACATACGAGCAACAAATGTTCTATGTCCATTATCATCCGTTAAAAGTCCGTTGTATCCTCTCTGCATCCTCTGGGCATCCTCACAACTCACATCCGCTGCAGCTGAAAACGGAAAGAGGGAGGAAAGAAAAGATACATGGAACATCTATACATCATTAGTAGCACGGAAATAGAAAGGATGCGCAGTGAACGGTTTGCATCCGATATACATCCGCGCAGCATCCCCTTTCTTTCCTTTAGGCGTATGTGATGCATCTGCTTCATCCACTATGCGTCCGCTTTGCAATTCTCCCCTGGAACCCGTTCGGAGGTGTCATTCCCTTCCATCAGCTTTCATTCGCTAGGCTTCCGATGAACATCCGTTTAACATCCCCGCTACATACTACCCACGTCCGTTCTTTTCCATTCTTTTCCATCCTGTTTATGCACATTTTCACCACTTTTTGGAGTGGATGTCCTTTATGCATACGTATTGCATCCGTCGTCCAGTGGGACCGGGCCTACTTTGGTTAGCCAATATTTGAAATTCCCCTGAAAATGAACAGCAAGATGGGAGAGTCCCAAGCATTGAAGAAAATAAATAGATAAGCCAGAAGGGAGAAAAAATGCCAAAAATTCGGCATGGAAATGAATAATGGTAACAATTTAATAAAGTTATTTCTCTCTCTCTCTCTCTCTCTCTCTCTCTCTCTCCAAGCCGTACTAAAAGCCTCCAATACAGGAAACACAATGTTGTGTCAATCATCTATTAGGAAGCTAGGTTTCATCTGGGTGCCTAGTTGGGGTGTGTTTGAGCTGGAAGTATCAGAGGGAGTCTGTTTGTGCCCAGGTGTTTGCCTGGTTTGTGGTGTGGAGATCTTTCTATTTGAGATGCAGGCTTCCAAATGNTATTGGAGGCTTTCAGTGCAGCTTGGCTTCACTTGAAAGGACGGCTATTATCTATCAGGAAGCTAGGTTTCATCTGGGTGCCTAGTTGGGGTGTGTTTGAGCTGGAAGGTATCAGAGGGAGTCTGTTTGTGCCCAGGTGTTTGCCTGGCTTGTGGTGTGGAGATCTTTCCATTTGAGAGTGCAGGCTTCCAAATGATTGACAGTCTGGTGGAATCAAATCTTCTATTCATGCTTTCAGGTCCTTTTTCAATCTCTATGGCTTCTCTGATGATTCTGTGGCTGGGGAGTTGGAGTTCTCTCCTGCTTCTACTACCTCATCTGCTTGCAAAGTCTTCAGAAAAGTTGTTACAAGTGCTGCATAGCTTTATTCTACACTTTTCAGCTTTGCCACTTCCTCGCCTATCAGACTAGAGCAGAGATGTCAAACTTGCACCATTACATGATTTTTCATGACTTTCCTCTCCCTTTGCTGGTATGGGCATGGCCAACACGTGATGCGTCTGGCCCTTGGCCACAAGTTTGACAGCCCTGGACTACAGTTTTTTAAAATTGTGTCAGGGTGTTATTCTAGAATCTAGAATATCAATCTAATGACAGTTATAATATCCCCTTCCTTTATAGATAGCACATAAAATAATAGATTAAAAAAATAACCAGAGGCATTCATTACACTTGGTTCATAACCATTCAGGGTTAGCAGCATGCTGAATTTCAGCAGAATTAGCAACATGTTGTCTTCCCCCTCAGATTCTGTGCTGGGTCAGATGTTTGCTATCTTCTTCCATCTTTGGTGATCTATTCTTCAATTTTTGATGATCAATTCTCCACCTTGGAATCTACAACCAAAACTGCCTAATTCAAAGTCAGTTCTCCTGCCGTTATTTTGTTCTTTATTTTCAGGAGTCTAATAACACTCTCCTGCAGCTATTCAGCCTATATTTCAGCTTCTTTTTTATCTGACCCTCCAGCAGAATCAGAAACGCTTTTGTATGAAAATCTTATGTTTCATTTTCTTCTTTTTTCAGCCAGGCTTATTACCACCATGCACAGATAGTATGTCTGGGAAATTACATGATAGGGTGGTAGGCAATATTTAGCTGCTTCATTCATGACGGTTTGATGTAAGTCATGGTGAAAGATACATCCCAGAAATAGAGCAGAACTTCTTCTAATATCATAACAAATGCTTCATTTCTAATGACTATTCATATATTTTGACATTCCAAATATGATCAATCTATTTTATCATAAATTGTTTAAGCATTTATACATGAAAATGATTATAATATAATGGTTTTATAATGAAAAAACAAGCTAAAATCAGTAGTTAAAAGCATATATGTGTTTAGTAAACCTGCTATTATTCAGAGAGATCCAGCTATTAACAGTCGCCATATGAAAATTAGCAGTACAAGAAAATTACAGGAAAATTAAAATTGAATATGCCTAATTTTTTTTTAAATGTAAAATTAAAAAGACCAGCAATAACTGGATCAATAACAAACTGAAGGCATTATTTCATTCTTCAAGGAGTTCCCAAAAAAGTTCAGTTTTTACAGGAAGTTAATAACAGAAGGACATATCTGATTTCTAGTTGGAGACTGGCCTATTGGAAAGGAGCCTGACTATGAAGCAATGCTTGCAGGTGTCAGACCCTGAAAGTGGGAAACCACAACTGTTCCTCTCCAAACCAAACTGGTTGTATTCAGCTAGAGCAACATTTTCTGTCTCATAGCCAAGGTATAAAGGATATAGCAAATTCTTCTACCAGAGATCTGAGATGTCTGTACAGTATCTCAGCTGTTCCTGTTTTGGACTGAGAGCTCCAATATTCCTAGGATATGTTGGAGCCACTCTTTCAACTTAGCAATCAAGTCCCAAGTGCTTTTACCATCACTGGAATCACTTTGGATATTACTTTCCAGTTCCTCCTTCAGGCCCTAGTACTTCTTCAACTTCTCACACTTCTTTTTCCTGATGTTGTTGGCACCCTTACAATTATCACCACAGAAAAAAGAATCTATCTATCTATCTATCTATCTATCTATCTATCTATCTATCTATCTATCTATCTATCTATCTATCTATCTAGTCAAATATCTATTTGTATAGTTTTGTATATATGTGTTTGAAAAAGAATTAAAAATTATAGAAATTTAGAAAAAAGAAAAATGTATAAAAAAGATAAATTGAAAAACAAGAAACAAAAAACAAAAAATAGTAGACCATCCAACTCTGTTATTTTGTATTCTGTGTATGCTTATTACAATTTCCTCCCAAATTATGTATTTTGGTTCGCTTCTTCCCATAAACAATCATTTTTAATCAGTAAATCCTCAAATCATGCATTCAGTTTTGTCCATTTTCAGAAAAATATCCATGAAATGTTTCCATATTTTATAAAAATAGTTGTTCCTTCCTTAATCAGGCAAGTCAATTTAACCATTTCAGCCAGTTCTATAATCTTCACAGACCATTCCTCCATTATGGGTATATCTCTGTATTTACCCATCTTTGTGCATACAATAAACTTGCAATTATCATTATAAAACCAACTGTCCATGCACGTTCTCTAAATAAATGATTTTTTTTTAAAAAAAAGTTCTGGTTTCAAATCAGAGGTGATATTCAGCAGGTTCTGACCAGTTCTGGATAACCAGCAGCAGAAATTTTGAGTAGTTTGAAGAACCGGCAAATACCACCTCTGACTGGAGATTTGACAGTATCGTTCCCCTGCTGCACCCACCAAGCCATGCCCACAGAACCGATAGTAAAAAAAATGGAATCTCACCACTGTTTCAAACGAAATTTAAATTTTAAAATTGGTTACTTCATCATATATGTGTCCAGTATTTTTTCACAAATTCACCATTCATGATAAAATGTACCTTCATGCTTTTCACATTTTCAACAGTAATTTGAAGTACCTTTACTGGGTCATTATATTGATTAGTCTTCCAAATTAAATCTACATGTAGCACATTGCAGTACTCCAAATGATTAATGATAAGGGCATGAATGACTGTTGTGAGATCCTCACATTCCAGATAGATGTTGCAGCTGTTGCCATCAACAGATGGGTAAAGGCTGTCCTGCCCACAACTTCTATGTGCCCAGCAGCAACAGTCATAATTCTAGAACTCCTAAGTCCCAGACCTGCTATCTCAGTAAAAGTGGCATTCCATCAAAAGACAACACTGGAATATTCAGTAACACAATATAAAAAGCATCCAACTTTGTCTTGTCAAAGTTCAGCTTCAATCTGTTTCATACCATCCAAACACATCTGGATTAAGATATTGACAACATCTCCAGCACTGGAATAACAATTATATTTAAGTCTCATCAGCATGTGATGATACTGTATCCTGAATGATGTGATGGATAACCTCAGCAGGCAATCACTTGATCAGTTTTTCTTTCCCATTATAATCAACTGGAACAATTCAGTAAAGAAGGAGCAAAACCATTGCATAAAAGGCAAATGACAAAGTTATTATTATATTGATACAGAAACTGGTCTATGTCTCAGAGGTTCATGACGATCCATTTTTCCTCCTAGTATCTTATAAAAGTCTTCAACAAAAGTGGCCACATTTGCTCCATTCCATGCCTAGATGTGAATCCTGACTGAAAAGAATCCAGGTTATCTGCTACCTCTAGGATGCTCCATGGTTGTATAGAGTAATTTTTTAAAATTTCACTAATTTTAATTAAAAGGAATAGTTAAAGACAAGTTATTATTTTAAAATATAAGTAGCTTCTTAAGGAAGTGGTGCACCATCATCTTTTACAAGGCTGCCAGCTTCACCCCTTATCAAAGAGATATTGACAGACCCTTATATCCAATCTGTTCCATATATCCTATGCAAATCAAAAGAGTCAGAAAGGACATAAATCCAGCCCACAGACAACTGAGGAACATCCAAAAGCACTCTATTTATTTCTTTAGAATCCACTGGAGAAAAGAAGTCCCTTTGTTCAAGAGATGTGAAGAAGATGTGCTGAATTTGAGCAGTTTATAGGTAAAGTATTGTACAACAATATGTGTGCTCCATCACTGGAAGTTGTGGCTACATCAGCTAAATGGGAGAGAATTGACCACTTGAAACAAGACTTCTGCCAGTGTGGTAAGCAAAAAGAGGTAGCAATGTTTCACCTTTTTTATTGCCTTGGTATAAGTTTAATTTATACCAAAGCCATGATAGCACAGTGGTTAGAATACAGTATTGCAGGCTAATTCTTATGACTTCCAGCAGTTTGATTCTCACCGGCTCAAGGTCAACTCAGCCTTCCATCCTTCCAACATCGGTAAAATGAGGACCGAGATGGTTGGGGGCAATATGCTGACTCCGTAAAATCACTTAGAGAGGGCTGTAAAGTTCTATGAAGCAGTCTGTAAGAGCAAGTGCTATTGCTATTGCTATTAATTTGAGCTTCCCATGCTCAGTCAAAATCACTATTCACCTTCCTCTACTAGTGCTCAGAATGTCTCTTCTATTGCTTCATCTCCCAGAGCAGTAACCAGGGAGCATCCAAAATCAGCCAGCAGTGAAAAGCTGCTAGAGAGCAATCACATCAAATGCTGCGGCCACCTCCTATTGCCAAGAGCTAACTCTGTGAAACTGCTGGCATGATCACTGTGAAAACCCCCTATAAAGCTATCTAGCTCCATTAAGCACCTGGACAGACTACTTTAGTTAGTCAATTGGCCCCAAGGAGGTCACCAGTGTCAATGAATCTCATTGAGACCAGGAAATAATCTGACCATGGCAAAAGGCTAAGATAAATGCCTTCCAGGTCACTCAGTAATTGCTCCATAGAAAAAATGAGGTCCAGCATGTTTTTGCTTACAAATATTAAGCTCAGTGATACTTGAGACAAGCCTAAGTTCACCATCATGATAGAAGCCATGAACTCCTAGTTTTATACAACTGTGTGCAAGGGCATGGAAGTTGAAGTCACAGCCCTAGTGTAAGTGCTAAAATCAAATGTAAACAAAATGAATATATAAACTGAAATATTCTCAAATGCCAATGAAGGTAATTTTTAAAATACAATCTTTCTGTGTTTAAATGCCTCCAAAACAACAAATAATAAGCCATTACAAATGTAACAAACCATTATAATGATTATAAAATATAAAATACTTTCTTTTCTTCACTGACACCCAACTCAAAATTGGTATTTTGCTTGGTTACAGATCATTTTGTTAATCCAAATAAGTTATTCACCCCGAGGGTAATAATAAATTAATCAACAAATGTTCAATTTACTGAGTAAAATCTTAATTTAAAGCTGGATGCCATCTCAGATGTATTACCACTATTTTGAGTATTAAATGTTAATTGGCCATATTTCTGATTTTGTCCTTTTAAGTTATTTTCCCTCTTTCTGTACTTCTTTTCATACATTTCTTCTCCTTGTCCTTATTTTACCCAGAATGATAACAGTTGCCTTCTTTCTTTATGAATAACTGTTGTTAACAGCAAACCTCCAAGTGAAGAAAAGTATTGCTTTCTCCTGAACAATAATATTAATATGTATTTTCATGTCTTAAAATATTTTATTTTTAAAATTCCTTTGGTTCGCATTTGAGATTATTCCACTCTACTTATTCATTTTAATTTATTTACATTTGTTATTTACAGATGGAAACATGTTGCTCTGATAAAAGCAGGCTGCATAATCAGCCTTGACAGGAAAGGTAGAAGTTAAAATCCTTGTTCTCTCATTAATTGCTGGCTTTTAGGCCATTACAAACATTCCTGTTTATTTCAGAAATGGTTAGGAGATTGTGAGTATTTCATCAGAGTGCTTGCAAAAGCTCAAGAGCTTCTAGATACATTTCAATCAAAATTTACCTTAGCTTATTCCACCCAAAGAATCTTCAATAATAAAAGACTTTCCACCTACCTTCCAGCTAGTTAATTTGGGACATAATGTCTCAGTAAAGATGTATATATAGTTAGCATAAAAGACAGCAATATAGGAATATATACTGTACATTGAGGCCAACTATCATAGTTCCAGGGCCAGGAACTTTTGGAAGAACTATTATGATGGCACTTACCCATTCAAAGAAAGCTACCAAGTACAATTTTCTGCCATGATAATGTAGACTTTCAATTGTTTGAAAACTCAAATTTAGATGTTTTCATACTTACTTCTGCTATCCCATAATCTGTCCTAATGCCTAGGGGAAGAGCCAGGTTTTTAAGCCTTGGAAAAGGACAAAGTGTCAAGTCCCTAGATTTGGAGAAATGAACCACAACAGAGAAGGCATATTCCATGGTTCACGTTAGATGCTATTCATTTGTGTTAGAACCCCAACCCCATTCTGCTGCATCTGATGGGTCAAACAAAGACAATTTAAGAAAGGTAGCTCAACAAGTAATCCAGTTCTGTACCATGAAGGGATATATAGATAATCTGTAGTTTGAATTGTACTTGGAAGCTTATATGGACCATTGAAACTTGCAAAGGAATGTTGTCACATGCATTAAGGTAAGTCCATAACTACATGCACTGCTGCATTCTGGATCAATTGCAAGTCCTATGTAGTTTGAAAGGGGAGCCCTATTGATTGTTTGTTTGTTTATTAATTTATTAAATTATTTGCCACCCATCTTGTAACAAAACAACGTACAACATTAAGACATTAAAATCCTAACAAATATTTCTCAGGCAATAAAATGTAAATCCCAATCAAGACGAAATTATAGTTAAAATGGAGATGGAGGAATGGGATGTGCAGAAGGGGGATGTGGGATTGCCTTTGTTCATCAACCACCTCTGGTATCATGCTCCCCTGTTTGAGCCCCAAGCCATCTGGCAGAAACAGGTATTCTTTGCAAAAGGTCATAAATATGGGAGTCAATCTCACCTCAGAGGGTAAGACGTTCCAGGAGCCACAACAGAGAAGGCCTTTCTCCTGGACCCTTCAAGATAGAATTCCTTGACTGACAAGCCTCCTCTGTTGGTGCAAATGGGGTAGATCAGTCACAATAGGGTGAGATGGTTCCTCAAGTAACTTGGACTCACATAGAACACATTGTAGTAATCTTGAGAAGAAGAGAGCAAGTCATGAATGATTGTGAATATACAGCTTCCTGATATAGGAATGGCTACAGTTGGCACATAAAATGGATTTGTACAGTAACCACCTGCTCTTTCAACAGAAAATAAGAATACAGAACAACACAATAGGAAGGAACCTTGGTGATCTTCTAGTTCAAGCCCTGCTCAAGCAGGAGACCCTTTACTATGCCTGACAAATGGCTACTTAATCTCTTCTTAAAATCCTCCAGTGATGAAGCACCAACAACTTCTGGAGGCAAACTGTTCTATTGATTAATTGTTCTCACCTTCAATAAATTTCTCCTTAGTTCTAGGGTGGATCTCTCTTTAATAAGCTCCCATCTCATAGGTGATATTCAGCAAGTTTTGACCAATTCTGGAGAACCAGTATGGAAATTTTGAGTAATTCGGAGAACTGGCAAATACCACCTCTGACTGGAGATTTTATAGTATCCTGTTTACTGTATCCCTTGCCACATCCACCAAGCCATACCCACAAAACTGGTAGTAAAAAAATTTGAATCCCATCACTCCATTACTTTGGTCCTGCCCTCAAGTGCTTTGGAGAATAGGTTGACCTCTGCCTCTCAGTGATACCTCTCAAGCACTGGAAGACAGCTACCATGTTATCCCTAATCCTTTTCTTCATAAGGCTAGACATACCTGGCTGGTGCCCTTAATTGTTCATCCAACAGTTTAGCCTCTAGACCCCAAATCATATCTGTTTCTTTTGTCTGCACTCTTTCTAGGTCTCAACAACTTTTATATTTCTGAGGTTTTCACGGGTATTTGTATGTGGATCTTTGGTTATTCGGGTTTTCTCCCGCATAAAATTGGAAGTATCTAGGCGACGTTTCGATGAAATCTCATTCGTCATCTTCAGGCTTGTGTTGTCAGCTTTGTGCTTCTCAGAGTTATGTGAGCTTGCAACTGCTTCTTCCTTTTAACTGCCAGTGGGGGTGCTGACTGGGTGGGGGCTTGGCTGTGTTCTGATTGGGTGGGGATGATGATGAGACACGAACACACAGATTATGAGACACGACTACGGACCAGAAGCCGTACCACGGCTGCATCACTACCCACTTCAAAACCCTCTGACCCATACATGGAGCAAACTGACACCCACCATGAAGATGTGGCACGACCATGAACACGAAGCCAAACAACAGGATCACAGCTCACCAGCTCAAATTCCCCAGCAACTAAGACTAGCCTNCACACACACACACACACACACACACACACACATATATATATATATATATTTATTTCGCGGGTATTTGTATGTGGATCTTTGGTTATTCGGGTTTTCTCCCGCATAAAATTGGAAGTATCTTGGCGATGTTTCGACAAAATCTCATTCATCATCTTCAAGCTTGTGTCTTCGGCTTTAATGTTACATTACTCCGAGAAGCACAAAGTCGAAGACACAAGCCTGAAGATGACAAATGAGATTTCGTCGAAATGTCGCCAAGATACTTCCAATTTTATGCAGGAGAAAACCCAAATAACCAAAGACATATATATATATAAAATCTGGCTTCCACATTGACTTTGCTTATCAGAAGGTCACAAAAGGAGATCACATGACCCCAGGACACTGCAACCATCATAAATATGAAGCAATTATCAAGCATCTGAACACAAAGGGTTGTAAGTGTAAAAATGGTTATAAATCACTTTTTTCAGTGCCACTGTAATTTCAAATGATCAGTAAGTGAACTGTTGTAAGTCAAGGACTACCTGTGTTAATTGACATCAAAGGATGCATGCTTTAACATTAATTCAGAGATTCAGATGGCAAGAAGATCAGGCCAAGCTGATACCTTTTGTTGTGTATGAAAACTGGAAGACTCCAAACAGCTAAGACTGATTGGCCGAAAAGGCCGCACTCGGATTGGGCAATTACGCACCAGTCTGATTGGCCCGCCGGACGGTGGGAATTCCAAAGAGCTGTCATTGGCCGCAAGCCGCGAGTAGCCGCTATAAGAAGGGCTGCCGAGGCTTCGGCAAATGTTCCGCTACAAGTCACTATACAGTTAAATAAAAAATTGTTCCTTGAGGTACCGGTCTCGTGTATCTTATTATCCAAACGGAACACTGGCGACGAAGGTGGGATCGTCCTAGAAGAGCGAGACTGAAGCACACGGCAACCAGAACCGAGCAACCAAGATGGCCGAGAACAATGTGCCGCCCACACTGTTCAACCCAGCCGAAGGAGATTGGGAGTCATACATTGACCGCTTTCTGATGTTCTTGGAAATCAACAAGCTACAAGAAATAATCGACCAGAGGAAGAGAGCTGTATTCCTTACGCACTGTGGCCCTGCCGTCTTCAAAATGGCAAAGGCGTTAGCCAAATCGCAGGACGTAAAACAGATGGCATGGGCAGAATTAAACCAAATGCTTCGAGCCCATTACGCGCCTGTGGTCTCCAATCTGATCAAAAGGCACAAATTTTATAAACGAGACCAACGGGAAGACGAGAGCATCGGAGATTTTGTAGTAGCCCTAAGAAATATCAGGCGAGCCTGCGAATTTCAGAACATGGATGAAGCCATGAGAGACCGCGTGGTCCTGGGATTGAAGGACACTACGCTCCAAAGCAAGCTGTTAAACAAACCGAACATCACAGTGGCTGAAGCCATCGCAGAAGCCACCACTGCTGAAGTAGCCAAGAAATCTGCAGCCACCATGCGCCAAATGAATTCAACAAATGCAGAACCACCAAAGCAAACCCGAGAAAAGAAGGTAGAAGGAAACCATAAACAGCCCACAGTGACTGCCCACCATGAAGACCTTGACTCCCCGAGCGACACTGATGATGACAACGAAGACATACATAGGCTTCAGTCAGAAAGAAAATGGTGGGAAAAAAGAGGAAGGAGCGAGAATTCCAGTGTGCTGGATGTGGAGGCGATCACCCACGCTCCGAATGCAGATTCCTGGATGCCCT